>VUQK01043054.1:0-10046 GCA_015106715.1 Bujurquina vittata
CTCACACTTTATGATGCCGTCATATGAAGAGCACTTAGAGGAAGTCTTAATGTCAGGGGCATCTGTAAGGACAGGAAATATAATTAGGTAATAGTTGTGCATTTATTATACTGTATATGTTTGAATGAGAAGAAAAATCTGTTTTCTTGTTGGATTTCTTCCATTGTTTACTTACATAACACACTGAGCTGCACGGGGCTTGATCTGGCTCGTCCTTCCTCATTGATAGCAGTGCAGTACAGAGCCTCTACTGAGTGTCTGGAGACATTTGACATTGTGTAGATTTGTCCCTTATACAGCAGAGCTTCAGTTTCACTGTACCACTCGTAGCTGCTGACAGGGTTAGCATCACTGGAGCACTTCAGGTTTACAGTTTCTCCCTCATTTACATCTGACTGGTACTCAACCCTCACATTCACTGGAGCATCTGCACAGAAACATTTAGGCCTTGATGTTACTGTGCAGCATGTTACACAATGAGGTCAAAGGGGAGCTTCTGTCGCATTTAGCACCACATCATGGTTGAGCTAAATTAAAACTTTAGGGAATGATAATTTGCAAAGCCATTTCTAAATGTTGTATTTGATAAATAGAATGAGACAGAATTTGCTGGTCTTTGTGCTACAAACAGTGTAAATACCAGACAGCTTAATGCTGACTGCGGTCATAATGTTGATGAGTCATGATGACTATGAATCCTGTGACCGTGACTGAAAGTAGACCTGCAGAAGTTACAAAAATTAGACCATTATGAATCTATTTTTATGGATAACACAGTGTCGCATTTGGAGCGGAAACTAAATCTAACATGTGACATATCAAACTGCCAAATTTAGCAATTTTTTTGCTCAGGTTTGATTTTAGATTTCATCTTCATTCAATTTATTTATGCTTTATTTTGTCTTTCTCAAAACTCTAAACTGTGTCCCATCTTTTGAAAAATGCATAATAAATGTTTATAATGTTTGAAAGATATTCTTTTATCATCAGCGGGCATTTATAAAGGCACACTTACATTTGACTTTAAGGGTCTTGAATATTTCCTGGTGCTTTCCCCCGTGGTATGTCACTCTGCATTGTAAAGGTTTGTTGTGATCAGTGCGGTTTGAGTGAAAGGTCAAAGTAGATGCTGCCTTCCACTGGCCATTCTGAAGCTGCTGTGCTTGAAAATGCTGCTCTCCAGAGTGACTCCAATGGAAAGCAGGTGGATATTTGGGGCATGAGTGAGACACAGAGCAGGATGCAGTCACAGTTTGACCCTCCTTTACTTCCTCTTGCACTGAGAAATCAGTGGGGTTTGGGTCACCTGTTTTAATAAGAAGGATCATGAAAATCACAAGTCTATTGTCATGTGACATGGAGAGCATTAAATGTCATGGGCTGTTGTCCACAAAAAAAGAAAAGGAAAGAAAAAAAAGACAGTTTGGTTTAAAAATATACTGTAACAGGACCAGGGCTGTTTTTTCATGATTTTATCTTCCAGGTCCGCATGTGCTTCCTAATATAACTTACAGCCTTGTTTTCTCCAGAATTTGGTTATTCTGCCTGATTTATAGCTTTAGGATTCAGCATAAATCTGCTGAAAGAAAAAAGTTCATTTATGCTTCCTCTTTTAAAAGCACAAATGAGAACATGAACACAGATTTAAGAAACATCCGAAATTAAAAAACTGCCCCGTTCATATTAACTGAAATTTGTTGGATTAACTTTTCCTGTAAGGTTATACTTTGAGCTTTCTAAAATGGTCAATGTGCTCCACAAATGCATTACTGCAGCTTAGGTTTGAATGAGCATGTAAATTAAATTAATACATAAATGATCATTTGAAAAAAAAGGTAGTCTAATGAAAGTCAGTGACCCCACACTGTTCACTTCTCTGTTATTGGTACAAATAACTCGGTTTAATTCCGATGTACCAAAACTGAGAATGCTCAGAAAAACCGAATGCAAAACATCAAACATCACAGCAACAATATTGGAACTGAGAAAGGATTATGGGACATATAAAGTGTGATTTTATTCTTCACAGTGTTTACTACTGTTTTACTTACCAATCATTGAAATAGAAACTTTCTTATTTGAATAGGAAAAACTGTCGTAGCCTCCAAGTTCAATCCTAAAGTGAAAAGGCCCTCCATCACTTTGTTGAAGATTTTCAATCATTAGAGAACAGTTCTTCTCTCTGAGGTTTCCAATAAGTTGTGTTCGTCTCCTATACTGATCCAGAATTTTAGATTCAGTTGGATGATAGATGACGTTATTCCCATCATTGGTCCAAATCCCTGTGAATGAATTGACTGTGGCATGCGGATAGTTGTAAGAGCAGGGGATCACCACGCATGAGCTGAGGAGACCTTTAACTGAGGACGGCATTTCTACAGTCCAAGATGAAGCTTTTGTTTGAGTAGCTGTAATAAATTGCACAGCAAAATGAGAACAACCAATGACAGAAGTACAGCTTCAATGCAGGAAACAAAGTGCACATTCCCATGAAAACTGCCAAGACAAAAAAGACAAATCATAAGACAAAAAGCAGACTGTTCACTTCTAGAGTTTGTGTGAATTCAAAATACAGCTAAATAACTCACCATACCTTTAAAGCAAATGCATACAAAAAACAAAAGCCCCTGTACAGAGTTCATCTCTTCTTCATCAGAACTGGCAAATATGTGTTGCTTTTATTTCCTCGAGGGGAGAAGTGACTTGTTTAGTTTCCATTCTGCTTTTAATACCCACTACATCCACTTTACCACAAAAAAAGTGTAGCTTCTTATGCTGTATAATGGGGAAGCCCATCTTATTAATCACCATTTGTTACATAAAAAAAAAATTCCCATGATAAAAATTTATCTAATTTAATAAATGTGATGGTTTATGATGGTTTGATGGTTAATCAAAGGGCTCTTGGGAGAATAACAGAAAAACTGTTAGGAGATAAGAAACAAGATGAGATTATAAGATAATAAATATATTATTTTTCCCATTTTTAGCAAATTGTTTTTTTTTTTAGAGCAGTTCAAGTCAATGGGGCCTCTTAGATGCAGTGACTTAAAAGTACTTTTTAAATACTTCTGCAGATGTATTTAATACAAGCTCAGTTTACAAATTTTACCTTGAGTTGAACTCAAGTTGTACTTTGCAATGAAAGAAAAAATTATAGAAACAATAAGTCATGCCCTAATTTATATACACTGTGTCAGTCATTTCTTATATAAAAAAGAGATACTTTTTAAAAATTGTTTTGGTGGCGGTTTCTTATGTGACTTTGTTTTGTCAGTTAACCAAAGGAAACTCAAAAAAGACTCATGAGTAGACTGCAAAACCAAGTGGGAAATGGAGGGTTTGGCAAATATGCTTACATTTTAGTTACAGGCTGTTATATCTCCAGTACATGCAGAAGCATCAATAAAACAATATGAGATTAATATTACACAAGGATGGACTATTTCTTTTAAAAGCTAGTAACCACTAGAAGCAGAAACATGTAAAGTCATATGAATGCAGTTTTAACAGCAAAAAGTAAGCAACACTTATACACTGTGGGTCACTATTGTCACTAGTTGCAGCACAGTGCAAGATGCTAGCAGACATGGCATATATGGAATGCCATAAACAAGTGGCTGGCATAGTAAAGAGGAACATCTGTGCCGAGTATGACCTGGAAGTCCTGGATACAACCAAGCGGGTGGTAGAGAATGACCAAGCTAAGATCCAGTGGTGGAAACTGGTAATGGCTAACCAACCAGACATGGTGGTGGTGGACAAGAAGAGGAAAAAGGCTGTAATAGACATAGCAATACCAAGCACTGGCAACATCAAGAAGGAACAAGCAGCTCGAGAAATACGTGAAGGTAACAGCGTACACTGTGGTAATTGGAACACTCTGGACAGTGACCCCCAAACTGGGAGAATGGCTCCAGCAGATTCCAGGAACGGCATCCAAGATCTCTGTCCAGAAGAGTCCTGGGAACAACTGAGGCACTGTGCAGGTCCCTCAAGCTCCCAGGCCTTTGGTAGAGGACCTGAGCTTTGAATACAAAAAGACCACCCACAGGGTGAGAGAGGTTAAATATATATTTCACCATTCATTGGCAAGTCTGAAAATTATGAGAAAATGAACAAACACTTTTTTGGGTTGGTGAATTGGCAATAATTGCATGAAGGCATGAATTCAATTGGTACATTTCAGAAGCTAAAACAAATTTAATTTGATTTCAACTGACTTGTTGTGTTTTAATGCTGCTGAGCTTTCTGAGAGCAGCGGCACATTCTTCTAAGTTCATCTGGAGTTGAAAAAGAGAAGTCACATTCACAAAAGATTATCAACATGACATTAGCATTAACATGCACTAATTTACATATTTGTGTTTTTTCATTTTTCAAAAACAACAAGTATTGATGAGAGTCATTGATTTGGCTTTTGATTGTGTACTAAAAAAATTAGTTTATTAGATGCACAGGCTCGTGCATCTGTTGGCTTGATTTCAATTACAAGTAGATGATGTGCTCACTTGTTAAAATAGTCTTCCCCAGCACATTCAGACCTTGCTTCCATTCTTGTCGTTTTTGTGTTTAAATATTATTCTGTTGTTACTTTGTGCACCTGTATTTACCTCCAAACCCAGCTCCAAAAAGATCATGAATAGGTTGCTTCTTTGTCAATTTGCTGTGGACTTTATGAAAGTCGACTGTGATGGTTCACAAATGCTGCCTCCACTTTGGTTGAAGATACCAGCGTTTCTGTGGTGTGCCACCACGGTTCCTCCTCATTGATAAGCAGGGATATAGAAATAAATGAGTGACAAAACTATTAAATAAGAAATTTATTAATATAAGGTAATTTGTAATGCCATTTCAAAATGTTGTAGGTAATAAACATAGAATCAGGCACAAAGTCACCCAAATACAGGACAATATAATGATAATGTAATGCAGATAAGTCATGAACACTGTGAATCCTGTGACAGAAACTAGTACAATGTCTTGACTTTTGAGCAAAATACAAGTTTTCAATAAAACTATTTGAGAGTGGGGTTGTACAAGAATGGACTATTTCTTTTAAACACTAGTAACCATTAAAAGCAATAACACGAACCCACCGAAAATTAATGCATACATACATGTAAATTTATGCAAATGCACAATATTCATAAATATGAATTAAACACATTTTAAATACTGTTTTTGTCTATAAAGGGAATGACTTGGCCTTCTGTTGCATATGGTAATAGTGCAGAGCTGTCAACACAGGAGTTGATTTAGCTGATGCCCGCATGTAGTCATGAAACACATAGTCTTACATGATTTCTTTTCACACCCTTAATATATAAATGACACTCAGTCTATTGAACATTTGCAAACTGCTCTTATTTCCTCTTCATAAGTTGAGAGAGAAAAACTCCTTTAAAGGGAGATTTTACAAAAACACCTTTACAGACTTGTAATAGCAGCACGGGGACTGTTTGCTGTGGCTCCTTCATCTTCTTTTTGATCTGCTGTTGTGACTGAACTATTCACAGTGAATTCCGTCATTGGAGCATCCTCCTTCCCAACAAAGGTGGGGTTAATTATTTCACACGTGTATGGATAAATCTTGTTGCTCTGTTGAATTAGTAATTCAGCACAAGTGAACCTGTGAGTGAGGCAAATGTCCTGCACAGATAAACTTTGCTGTCCTTTCACACTCCAGAGATCCTCGTCGCATCGTGCCAGTAAGTCCTGCATACTGACTGTTTGCTCTTTCCTGCTCTCCGTGGACAGGATTTTGGGACTTCTGATGGCAGTGGTAGCTGAGTTACCCATGAAAGCACAAGCAAATCTGTGAAAAAAAAATCCACCAAACCCATCAGTAATTAAATCAGTACACATGCGTGTGAGTGAAGAATTTACAGATATATTTTTTCTTTTTACCTGGTCACTAAAATAGGTCACAATGACTTCTTTTCTTGCTGCTGGTTACTCTGCTGAAGCTGTAATGTTGAATGAGAGCAGATCAGGTTCCTCCATTTTTAAAGGCCTGACCTAATCTGTTATTCAAAGAACAGTTGAGATTTAGCAAACAGTAACAACAGAAGTTAATCTCATTGCTGATTAATGGATTAATGGATATCATGGTAATCTACATAAATCAATCACTGGAAAATGCAATCAGTGCTCTACAAGCCTTTGAAACCTTGATTGATAAAATAATGAAAAGAAATCATTTTTAGTTTTAGTTTATGTATTCTAATAAAAGTGGTGTTCACTTTGATATCGTCATGATAAGGCCGTGAAGTTTCAAGAAATATCCATGTTTACTGACATCGAGCTCTGCAAAAAGAAAAAAATGTTTATGACTTTATTGGCCTTGTAAGTAACACATTTCAACTTTGTTTTCAAAAGACATCTGAATGGACCATTTTCAAACCAAAGCTGCATTCCTAATATCTCTATGGATCCCTTTTGCTTTGATTTAAAGAGAATAAAATACCCATTTTTCTTAGTGATATACATTTTTAATAATAAGTTTCATTACAACAACAACAAAGTCACAAAACTTTTTTTTACATGGTTTACTCTAAAACTGTCTTAAAAAACAATTTTCACATTGCAGCTGAACAGTAGTGGGTTAAACTGCCAATAAAAAAAGATGACACAGTGAACCGTGTTTTTTTCTTCTTTTAACTAATAAGTGTCATTTTCATTTTATCATTAACCTGTTTCAGTATTTTAAGATGGAAAACTCTGGTTCTGCTTTTTTAAACAATGCTTTAAGAATAAATAATGCAAACACTGAAGAAGAAACTGTCACTCAAAATCTACAGCATCGGCAGGATTTGTTCATAAGTCCTCTGGAGAGGGAATGTCCAGGCTACAGATAAAACCAAAACATACACATTTTTATAGTAATCTCAGTTTCTCTACACAAATTCACCCCAATACAGACTGACAGAAGACTGACGGACAAAATGACTGACATGAAAAGGACCTAAAACTAAACTGAGAGTGAGATGTCCAAAACCGGTGATGTAAAATTATTTTGTTTAAATTCAAAAGTACAGATACTAAGTTGAAAGCAAAACTTAAAGAAGCCACGGCTCCATTTAAATTAGGTTGAAGAGCTGTCTGAGGCTTAACAGAAAGCAAAATAGTAATTCTGAAATTATATCAGACAAGAAAAAGGTTTCTAAAAAGAAGCAATATTGGTAAATGTTTGTTATTGTGTCTGTGTATTTGTGTTGTTTATGTTGTCTGTGTTAAGGCCTGTTGCTGTTTGTGTGGAGAGAGAGAAAGAAAAAAAGGAAAAGAATGGTTTCTCCGTTTAGGATATGTGTCAGTGTGTGTGCGCGCACTTCGATCTGAAGTCTGTGTGAGTTTTTGGATCTGGGAACAATTACTGCTGTGTGTTATGGTTGGTGTTTGTCTGCGTATAACAATAGGAGAGAAGTAGGAAACGGTATTTGAAGCACAAAATATTTTTTGGAAGGAATTTTAATTTGCAAAAAGTGTGATGTCATACTTTGCCCCTAGGAGGTAAGTTGAATGTGGTTATGAGTTGGTATTGTAGAAATGGAGTTTAAAGGAACAAGCCACTTTTGAAGGAGTCATATCAGTTGTTGTTTGCACTATTTTAGCCTTGGGACCTGTATGTATGTCAGGAGTGGACAGGAGGAGGAGTACAGGAGGATGACTTTGTGGATTGGTGCCAACTGAACCAACTGCTGCAGAACACGTCCAAGACAAAGGAGATGGGGGTGGACTTCCAGAAGTCTTGACCACCCCCACAGCCAGTCTCTATTGGGGGGATTGACGTGGAGATGGTGAAGACGTACAAGTACCTCGGTTTGAAGCTGGACAACAAAGAATCTCCCCATTTTTCTCATGCCCTCCCTGCTGCCACCTACTCTCCTAGAGCGAATAAATAAAATCTGTTAACACTCACTGCCCACAATCTGTCAGATGTGACCCCCATCTCTCCTCCACACTCAGTTTCCCTGAAGGCTGCGTGCTCAGTCCTCTACTGTACACCCTATATACATATGACTACTCACTTTTGTGATATACTGTATATATGTAAGATCAACTATTCTTGTTGTGCAGGGCTTCTGTGTGCCAATTCTCTGTACCTGCACTTACCCCAAAACTCAGATCTAAAAAGATCCTGAACAGGTGGCTGGGCCTATCCCATTGACTTCATTTAAACTGCACAGTGTAGCAGCACGTGGCGTGGTGGTTAGCACTCCTGCCTCACAGTTACAATACCGCCTGGGAGGCCTGGGTTTGCTTCCACCTTGGCCCGGGCCTCTCTCCCTCTCTGTGTGGAGTTTGCATGTTCTCCCCGTGTTTCCTCCAGGGAACTCGGATTTCCTCCCACTGTCTAAAGACATGCACTTACTCGGGTTTGTATTCTTGTTTATTTCGCTTTGTGATTTTTTTTCCAGTCTTGTTCTGCCTCTGTTGTAAGTTGTCACAGTCTGCCTTGCTGTTCTCAGGTTTAGTTACTTCCAGTTTTATATGGATATTCTTGTGTGTGTTATGCTCAGTTTTTTCACCTGTGTGTTGTTTCTCAGTTTTCCTTTGTTCTTTGTCATGTCCTCCCTCATGCTGTTCTCTGTGTCACTCGATTCTGAGTTTGGTATTCTGACTTGTTTGTATGTTCTGCTTTTATTTTGGAGAGATTACAGCATTAAGCTCTGCTTTCCACACTGTTATTACATGACAGCATGTTCCTAACTGTTGTTCTTATTAAGAGTAAAGACACTCCTTGTGTTGTTATTAGATAACTAATAACAAAAACAATAATAAACATTCAATAACCTTATAATTATTATAATACTTTAATGGTAATTCTTCAAAGCACATCATTTGATCAGTCAAGGTAAAGCACAAATTTGAAATTTCCAACATACTACATATTTGCAAAAAAAAGAGTGACAGATTAAATAAACACTGGAATTTAATATATGTGATATACAACAAAAACAGCACAAGTATTTCTTTTTTTTTTTTTTACATTTTTTTTGACTCCCATTAGAGCGTGCAAACATGGACTGCAGCTGGTCTTCCACAGATGTTACACATTGGCATAGATTGACTCATCCCAGTCATTCTGCATAGAAAAATAAGTTTAATTCACTCCTTTCTCTCATGAATACACAGAATGAATGAATAAAGAAAACTTTACTGACTCCTATGTTGCCGTAGACATGATCATTGGCGTAAATGACGTTGCACTGGACATCCTCATAGTGGTCTTCTCTGCAGAAGGAGGGCAAAAAGAAAACATTTTTAATGATGAAATGAAATCACACATATTTTATAATCACATTTAATCAGGAGTCAATTATTGTTTGCTTGTAAATGTAGCTGAATAATTAAAACCTTTTTGTTGGGGAATAATGAGAGGACTCCGCAGGTCTGTCAGCCTTCATGCTGCTCGAGTCAGATGCTGATGTGCCTCCTGGTCTCTGCCTGCTGGCACATTTCATTTATTTTAAAATTAGAACATCAGAAGAACAGCGGACCCTTTTTACAACCTTTGAAATCAAACATCAGCTGCTTCTATAATTGTTGCTGTGATGTAATGTGACTGTTACAAGTGTTTTTGTTTTGTTGTTGTTGTTGCTATCTTCACAGACTGCATGACTGAAGCATATGTCTTTATAAATAGTGTTTGTTTTTTTCTATAAATGTCAAATAGTGTGTAGACTTTCTACTCGCTCCTAATGACACTAAATATTTTGCTTAACAACTCACCATTTTTTAACAACTCCCACTCCAGCGGTTATCAAAATAATCAGCAAAGTCACACCTGCTCCAGAGGCTATGAAAATAATTGGCATGTTGTCTGTCCAAAAAGAAAATTGTTTTTGCAGTGTAAATAAAAATGAGCAATAATCTGTGCTGTGTTCTTGAGATTGAAAGTCATTTCTCACCATTAACAGGTAAATAAAGTGTGACGTTAGCATTTCCCAGCGTGTTGTTTGCCAGGCAGTGAACGAGCTTGAAGATTCCAAAGTCTGTCTGCAGAGTCCCAGTAGTAACAGAGTCATGTTTTTCTACTTTGG
>VUQK01043055.1:8478-25523 GCA_015106715.1 Bujurquina vittata
GTCTTAGGAGGTTTCGCTCATTTCATGTGTTTCTGTGGGATCAGCTTGAACTAATTGGGGGAACAGGTTCCTCATCTCTTCCTTTTCTGTGTTTACCTAACTACCTCAGACACCTGAGGTAGTTAGGTACCTGCAGACACCTATACTGTCACAGTTCTGTCTGGTCTGTCATTCACCTTTTACCCCACTCCTACACCTCACCATGCTGCCATCTCCCCCTGGGTGCCTTAAATGATGTTAAGGCTACAGGATGGAAGGAAGCTGAGAGAAGATGCTTTGACAGATAGCCTCCTAGACTTTCAATCTCCCTTGTACTTCCCTACATTTGTCTCCACTTCCACAGTTGGTGCAACTGTGGAAGTAACATCCACAATCACCATGTCACCTCTCCCATCCTGTGTGAATCCCCTCCTCTGGCTCTCAAGCACCCTATACATCACTCCTAACTTTCTTTCACTTCCCCTCAATTTACTCTGTGCCTTCTCCTGTAATCCCACAGGCACTAACTTATTTTCTGTCTCTCAGTTCATCCCAGATGCAGTCTTCTTGTAGACCTTCTTGTGCAATTCTTCAACCTGCCAGAACACAGTTATGCTCCGATAACACACTGGGAACTGGGAGAATTGCCTCTCAGTGATATTCCAAATGACTCCTGCCAAAATGGTCAAGATTCGCTCTGAGATGTGTTAGAGATTTAAATACATACCAGACATAGGATTGTTTTCACTTCGTGAATATGTCATCCATCTGTGTGTGTGTGTGTGTTATCACAGCAGAATGTGGTCTTGATTACACATAATGCAGCAGAAAATTCAAACAAAAATGGTCATGAAACTTTGTGTGTTGCTCAGATCTAGTGGAAGGTGAGTACTCGCATAGTAATCCCTACAGGGCCAAAACATCAGCATGTTGTTGGGTGTCTTGAGGTGACTGTTTGTTGTGATTTGACACTGTATAAATACATCTGAATTGAGTTGAATTGAATTAATCTTCCACAGGGGTCTGGTGAGGTGTTCCGGGCATGTCCCACCAGGAGAAGGCCCCGGGGTAGACCCAGGACACGCTGGAGAGATTAAATCTCTCGGCTGGCCTGGGAACGCCTTGGGGTCCCTCCTGCTGAGCTGGTGGAGGTGGCTGGGGAGAGGGAAGCCTGGGCTTCTCTGCTTAGGCTCCTGTCCCCGCGAATCGGTCCCAGATAAGCAGAAGACGATGGATGGATGAATTAACCTTGTGAATAATTTGTTTGGGATATTTAAAGTTTTAATAATGCGAGAAGACTGAGCCAAGTATTTGAACAATGAATACCTTTAACCTTTAAGAGAACATCAAATATAAAGTTATGGATCATTGTGAAAGCGAATAAGATGCATCAAGAAGCAATGGGAATTTGGAGAGGTAGCTATCAACAACTAGGGACATGCATTTCCTTTTTGAAGTTTGTGTTATCATTTTTGCCTTACTGGGTTGTTTTGGAATCTGGTTTGGCTCATGGATTAAAGTGAAAATGGCAACAAAAAAGTTACAAGAGCTAGTGATTTGCTGTGGCACAGCTTCAGAAGAAAACACACACAAACACAAGCTCAGCCTTATGGTAGGGTTTATACTGTCAGTCAATATATAGCTTTTTTTTTAATGAAATAATCAAATCATTATGTGACTAGACTTTTTTTTTTCATAAATCTCTTGCCAAGATTACTGAGAATCTAGCTAATCATAACAACGCCCCTGAAATTATGCTGTATTTCCCACAATTAAGTACACATTGCCGATAAATCTGTAGAATTTTGTTAAGAGGGGTGAATCCATGTATGAGCTGACCATGCTGTACAGGAGAAAAAAGGTCTTCACCAGTACAACGTATGCTTTTGAAAAGAATGTCTTACACTTCCCATACCTTGTCTCCCTTAACCTTCTGTCAAAAGTGCCCAAGCAATCTTGATGAGTGGTTGTGTTCACTCCATTTACAAAACTGCAGATTGTTTGGGTGTCTACAGTCTGACAGGTAAATATCTCTGACAAATGTCTGTCTCTTTGTGTAACTGCAGATTGTAAACAGAAAAAAACAACAACAACAAAAAGCTGTTTCTCTCTGTCTGACGGCATCACAGGAGTTTGCTTTAACATCAAGATGACTAAAGAGAAAATATATATTTTGTTAGTTGAAAACTTAAATGTCTGAACAATCACATGCTAACATCAATATAGCTGAAACCTAATAAATTAAAAACACCAGACTACTAATAATACTTTAGATGTTAACCCTAACCCTGAAAATGTGCTCATTTGGACCCAGATGGCCCATGCATGCATAGGCTATGCATGGACCATGCATGGGCCTCATGTAAGTCAACCATCTGGGTCCAAATGAGCACATTTTCAGGGTCTTTTAATATCTATCTGGGCAAATCCATGTAGGGGCACCATGGAAACTGCGGACAAACCCGTATGGGGCCCATAATGTGTGCCCTTACTTATCCTATATGGGGATCAATCGTGTTCAAGGCCTATGATCATTCAGAACCAAAATGTCATTTAGTGGGTCAGTTCATTCCCAGAATCCCGTGTCTTCTTTTCCAACTCTGTGCCATTCAGGATACTTGCTTCAAATCTCTCTCTCTCTCGCTCTGTCTGTGTGTGTTCATACAAGTGTGTAGTAGTCTGCCTGGTTGTCTAGTATCGGCCCATTATCATATTTCACTCACCCCGCTGCTACTGTGTCCTATCTTTTCCAAGATTGCTTTGGTTGGATGGATGACGGTGTCAAACACCAAACATGAAAGAGGATGACAGACATGTTTACATTCAAGCTGAAGGTTTTTTTTTTTCCGTTCAGCTATTTGGGTACAGTGATATTGCCATAGTGACTGGGTGGTTTGCTACATGCATGAATGTTTATGATCCTGACTGGATGAATCTCAACTACGTTAATGAACCCGTTTCTGTTATTCCACTGCCACTAAATAAATAAAGTGCCTGAAAAACAGTAATGAACAAATGTATGATCAACTTTTCAAGACTCAGATATTGGCCAGTTGCATTTTTTCAAAGGATTTTAATTCAGTTCAGTTAAATTTTATTTATACAGTATAGCTCCAAATCACGACAAACAATTGCCTCAAGGTGCTTTATTTTGTAAAGTAATGACTAACAATTAAAATGACCCCAATGAGCAAGCACTTGGCAACCGTAGGAAAGAAGAACTCCCTTTTAACAGGAAGAAACCTCTGACAGAACCAGGCTCAGAGAGGGACGGTCACCTACCGCGACCAGCTGGGGGTTAGGGGAGGGAGACAGGACAAAAGACATGCTACAGATGAGAGCCAGAGATTAATAACTAAAGACTGAATGGAGATTGGTGTATAAACAGAATAAAGGCCGTTTCACACTGAATGTGTTGCGTAAAAACAACACAAAATTCAGAATCTTTGGGATGCGAACCTGTTGTGTAATCCATATACACACAGATGCGTTACGTTCTTGTGAATAAATCATCCTCATAAAACGCACTGTCGGCATCAAGTGATGATGTAATGAGTCCTTGACGTTTCTGAACAAGAGAAGGAAGAAACAGATTCTAATAAAAAAGCAGCAGCGGGGAGAATTTCATGGTTTGATCCCGGAGCTGAAACTGCATCACGGCCGCTTTCGCACATATTTCATATCAGTGGACAGTTTGAGCTCCTGTTGGCAGATTTGGGATCACATGTGAGGAGGCAGAGAATAATATCAGGGAGCTGACTGACCTGTGTAGCTGTGTGTCTCAGGTAAAATAGTATGATTTTACTGTTCCCACATCACTGTATATTCAGTGCATCAGTACGTGTTTTGAGCGATGAGCTCACATGTTGCTAATTGCAGCGCTCTGATTGGTCAGATCTGTTTGTTCGCTTGCGAAAGTCAGAAAAATCGAACTTGATTTGAAAAAATAAATCATCCAGTGAAATGACACAGTTGGTGTGAACGGCTGCGTTAAGAACAAGTGTGTCCGAAAAATATTTTTAGTGCACGAAACATTCGCACGGAATTTACGCGTCCGGTGTGTAAAGGCCGTAAGACTTCAGCGCTAGTGCTAGTTGCTTGTACTGTTAATAGAGTTTGGTTGTACTGTGAGTCCCGTTTTTTTTTTCTGTAAATCCATTACTCTGCCTTCCTTCCTTCCTTCCTTCCTTCCTTCCTTCCTTCCTTCCGTTCTTCCCATACATACATACATTTACCAGAATGGAACCCAAAACTAATATCAAACTTTGCCTTTGTGAGTTTGAACACCGTCATCCTTTTTCAGCAGTCCCACTTTCTCTGTGTCATTCTTTCACTCACCAGTACCACTGGCTCCGTCAAGCTGTCGCATTGCAGAAATTATGAAAAGTCTCCCAGGGCTTCTCAGATGTGCCATGGCAATGAGTCTCACCCACTTTTAAGTTTAGTGTATAGGCTATAAGCTGCAGTGTCAAATTTACAACCTCACTCAACCCTACTATTGGGAATTTAAATATATTTTTTACACAAATTAGTTTAAAATATCACATTGCTTTTAGATCCCAAGGCCAGTGTGATATCATATACACAAAAAGGTAGCCATAGCCACCATGATTACATTTATTTAATTTATTTTGAAGCTTCCACTGGCATGCTGTGATTTTAGAGGCAGAGGTGGCCATATTTTGATTAGAGGGTGGAGCTAATGAAAGAAAACTTGGTTAGCCATGTGCATTCAGAGACAGATATAATCTAATGAGTGCTTAGTAACTTACAGGCACATTACTAGAGATTCACTCACCTAAATTGGAGAATTCCTTGTGAAGTTAACCACACAGAAATCAGACATTTGCAATGATGCTCCAAAAGGTTTTGCTCTGTGACTTGAATAAGCTCAGCTGAAGCTTAGCAAAAGTTTGCTGGCATTGGTCACCTGTGTCAGTTTCATCAGTTAGTCAAAGCAGCCATGCCCTTTATTAAGTTCCCATGGGTGAGCATTTTAAAAATAAATAAATAGATATTCTCTATAGAGTGGAAAGGTACAAAACAGGCTTTAAACATACGTTCTCATCTCCAGAAAAGTTGGCCTTTTAAGATGGGAGTCAGACAGCCGCAATGTATTAAACCATGCAATGCCTTTTATAGAAGTATGAGAAGAAGTATTGGATATATTACTTTCTTTATGCATTTCAGTATGCATACTGCATCCACATACAAGCTATGTGTGGACATTAATATCATACAAGAGGGAATATTTCCAAATCAATTTAAAATGCCTATTGTACTGGCTGCCTGGAGGACTTAAAAGAAAGAAATCAGAGGAAACAGAAGAACATGTCAATTACAGAGGTTTTCTATTATGGAGAAAATCATATTTCCCACTGTTGCAAGCGAATAGAGTGAGAGAAAATGAGACAATGGGGATTACAAACAAGCAAATAGGCATCAATAAGTGGATGCATATGACCACTTGATAATGATATGAATCATGTTTCATGTGTTCTGTGTTGCCCACAGGAGAAAAAAAAAAAGAAATATAAAAATGCAAATTTGGATTTGATGAGGAAAAATGAAAGGCTCTAAACGTTGCCTATTTTGACCCCCTGGAGCAGCTTATTCTTTTTCTTCTTCTGTCATTTAATATTAAGTCTCCCTCTGTCTTTAGTTTTATGTCTTATTACTAGCATCAGGAATGTGGCTGAGATTGTTTTCATTGTTTTCTGTGTATGTGTGTGTGTGCGTGCATTTGTGCCCGCCTTTGCATGTGTTCGTATGCATGCATGCATACACATGTTTGTGTTTCAATATGGCAAAATTTGAGACACCTACTGTAGGAGCAACTACTATTACAGTATAGTGTTGTGAATGGGCAAGACAGAGTCACAAAACATCACAGGTGTGTAGTTAGTATTAGAAGTAAAAAGACAAAAGTGGGGGAGCAAGTTTTACATTATGCTTTAGTCTTTCATTATTTTCAACATTTTCTTTTGCTAATTTGGCCATTGTCTGAGGGCAGCCTAAATGTTTTTTAGAATATGTCTCACTGTGTTAAACTCTCATTCATCATACTGCCCTTCTGGGATTGGAAATGGAACCTATTACAGCAGGATGCAACCACAAACCTAGTTTAATGAGTCAAATGCCAATAAAACACATGGACACACCACACTTTGAGTCCTACTGGTGGAAAAAGACACTTTAAAACAAGTTAAAAAACTGAATAATTTGAAACCTTTGTCGATTAAAGGATGTAATCTATAACCTGTAAAGTCGTTACAGCTGTTCATTCGCTTCATAGGAACTGTTATTTCCTGGAGATTCAGTGCCACATGTGGAATTCTAGTCTTTTATAATTAGCAGTGTCACAGATGTGAGTTACAGCTGCAATATTTAGGATTTTAAGTGAAAGAAGGTGTTCGGCCTTTCTCAAGAGAGGCTTTCTGTTGTTTCTTTTTCTATAAATATCCTTGTGGTAATAAAGCTTCTGTCAGCATTGTGTGCTTTATGATGTAAGAATACATCAACTTAAATGCTATCTTAAAGGTTGCTTTAGTCAGTGTGAAAGTATGTCAAACACAATTATGTCTAAGTTGTATTGTATTATATTGCAATAGTGCATACATGGACTGTGTTATTCGCCAGTGATGAGCAGTAACTACTCAGTGTTTTTGCATCATTCTTTGTGCAGCCCTGCCCCAGCTTCCAGCATCATGCGGAGTGGAGGGTTGGAGGTTTCATCCCTGCAGGAAACTGAGACCGATTAACTTGTCATGCAGATGCTCATGCAAGTTAGTTGATTTCTGTGCTGTAAATTTCTTTGCATCTATCTATATTTCCCATTATAGATGGAAAAACACCAGGTGCATCTTTGCCCATATGAAATATCCATTAGCATAGTCTATCTGACTGGGGTGCAATTTACAGTAACTCACTCTCACAGGTGTCTGTGGCTCAGGGGGTAGAATGGGTGGCCTACTAATTATAAGGGTGTTGGTTCAAACCGCAGTCTATTACAGTGTGTTATGAGTGTGCGTGCATTATGGAAAATTCAATTTTATTTATATAGCACCAAATTACAACAAACAATAGCGTTAAAACTCTTTATATTGTAAGGTAAAGGTAACCCTAAAATAATATAGAAAAACAAAAAAACAACCCCCTTTCAGCAAGCACTTGGCAACAGTGGGAAGGAAAACCTCCCTTTGAACAGGAAGAAAAGTCAAACAGAGCCAGGCTCAGGGAGGGGCAACCATCTACCGTGACCAGCTGGGGCTGAGGGAGGGAGACAGGACAAAAGACATGCTCTGGATGAGAGGCAGAGATTAATAACAGTTGTGTATAAACGCGTAGAGAGTGAAAAGAGGTCATTACTTGGACAGATGGATGTTCCCTCATTCTCTTCCTAGAATTCAAGAAACCCTAATGATGTCATTGTGATGTAATACCGGATTATTTCTGGTTAACCTCAGCAGAGCCTTATCTGATCTGGATTCCCCACTGACAGAGAATGATATACACTCACGCAGCTGCAAATACAGATGGATACACAAACAAATAACATGGTCTGACGATATAAGGGGGGTTCTCGAGAGAAGATAATTATAAATATAAATTACAACCGTGACATGCAAATGTTGTAAATTAGACTGATACACTGATGAAAAGAGAAACGGATAAAACAAGAAGGGCCTTTTTTCTTTCCCCCTATGAAAATGTTTACTATCTTCTAAAAAAATAGTGGAAAAAAAACCTCTGCAGCCACTGTAGATTTCAGTGTAAGTTAATAGTTCAATTAAACCCGAGCAATGGAGAATTTATGATATCCAAATGTTTGAGCGTATGGGGAACACATGTAAGTTGGATGTTTAGTTTCCCTCCTGCAGAATTGTGCAAACATGTACGTTATTTTTTTTTTCGTTCACCTCATAAGCAGGGTTGATTTACAAATCCACAAATAACATTATAGAGCAATTCCTCATGGAATCATACTTAGTCAAGTATGTGGCACTTGACTAAACATGTTATTATAGTTGTGAATATGTGTGGACTGTACTTGTGATCAGACCCATCTATTGTAGTCCATAACTCAGTACTGTACAGGCTGGAGAGAGAACATAATGTAACAATGGAAGGCAGCGCAAACAGGACTTGCAATACAAGTGTCATTGCTCTGTTATTGTTCAACTGAGTGCACGATTTACATATCCTAAAGGAAGCACTTTACAAGGCACTGAATGTATAAAATCAGTGATCACATTATTTAATTTTGTGACATTTTGCTCAGCAAGTCAGCTGGTGCAGGCAAATTTGTCATTGCATCATTCACAATAATTGCATTTAAATCTATCCTATCAAGGAGTATTTCTCAAAGATTAATTGCAGCTTGTATTTTTGCCTCACAGATTTTTCCTAATTCCCGTATTATATTCTCAGACACGTCTTTACATGCACGCCAACTGCCAAAATATGCATCTCAGTAATGCATGTTCCAAAACTGAGCATGCACACAGCTACAAAATCACCACATACTTTGCAAAACAAATATGTTCACATCCATATTCTTGAAGTGGGTACATTGTTTACTTAAGTTTCTTGCTGCCCATTCATTGGAAATTCATGGGAAATAGCTTGTTGACAGCAAAGACTTGAAGACGCTAACCTAATTATCTGGCTGTTGTTCTGTCACAAGGTTCTGGTGCTCTGATTATCATAATAATTTTTTTTTCTTGATTACATAACATGGAGATGAAGCTGTAGCCAACAGCATGGCGTAAGTGCCAAGAAGCGATTATTCGAATTAATTACAATATCAATTATTGACATTGATTAAACATGATGAACATAAGGGAAAAAATGCATATAACAATGTAAACTAATTAGTTGTTAATGCCATAGACATACATGGTGGAATCACATTGTATGATTACACAGTGGACTGCTGGGTATCAATGAGTAGGCTCTTATTGTACTTTAGAATTGATATTGTTGATTCCCTCTAAACACTTTATTATCCTTAGACAGCATACACACACAGTTAATGCAAGATAGAGTAGTCATCTTTTTAAAATGCAAATGTTATTATGGAACCATTTCATGCTCTGCAAACAGTAATTGTTCTTAATTATTGGTGACAAGAACTTGGGGTGCTCTTGACTGCATTTTTAATCTGGAAGATTTATTTCCAAAGATTGAAAAAGAGATCAGTTTAATGTAGTTATTTATGATTATGGATGTGGTGCTAGAAATATCATTACATATGATGTAGATGTCATACAGCAGCCTGTATAAAGACAACAGGATAAAGAGTTGAAAAGAGGTAACAATTCAAATGTCTAGGCTACACATATTTTGTTGCAGAGAGCCATTAAAATAATGTAAACAGTAAATGAATACCTGATTTGTCAGAAAATGATTTAAGTAGGACAAAACGAAAAAAAAGAGGTAAAATAAAAAATAACATAATCAATCATATAATAACATAAACAATTTCATTTTCACAGCTCATTGAAAACAATAACAACCAAAAGCTAGCATATAAAACACGGATGAACTGGGGCTCAGAATGTTTGGTTTCAGCTATTTATTGCTTTGTTCCTTTACACAGTGATCTACAGTATAATGAGACTTTTGACAGTTTGTAACTAGAGATTTCAGCATGGGCAGGGTCTCTGTGTGCCAATCAAAGTACTGAAATCTATCAAGTGATACTGAAAATGGCCAAAATAAAATAATGAACGGTTATAATTTATAGGTAGTATTAAAGATCTGGTTGCGATTTGTAGAAAAGCTTAATTTTAGAAATCTCTTTTATCTAAATGAAGGAAACAACTTAAGTCTTTGTTCTGTAGAAGACACCATCGCTGGGTTGCATTTAACTGATTTTATTTTTTTTTTAATTGGTTTACTTGTGTGGCTGAATGACCTTTATTCCACAAAGATGTTATTAACACTTTATTATAAGGAGCACAAAAAGGTGTTTGCTTACTTGTAAATTGAATGAGGAAGTATCTCTTAAATGATTAGTATTCAGTTATTTGGGTCTCAATTCTCTCTAAAAGTTTAGTGGTAGATTGGATGTTGTTTTAAATTGATTTTTTAATTCTTGTTGCCTTCAAGTGTTGATGTTTTACTGTATAGTTTATAGAACAGTTCATTATTCTTAAGCTGTTTTTTTAATGAGTAAGACTGATGGTTCCTATAATAAAGTTGTGGTTAAAAGAAAGTATACCCTCTATAAATTCTATAGTTTTATGTATCAGGACATAATAAAAATAATTTGGTCCTTAGCAGGTCTTAAAATTAGGTAAACCTCAGGAATACCTCAGATGACACATTAAAACTGTGCCATTATTTATTTAACCAAAATCAAGCCAAGATGCAGAAGCAGTGTGAAAAACAATACATCCTCACTGCTTCTGTAGGAATTAAAAGGAAAAGTAGCAGCCAAATGTGCATAACCAGACCATTTCTATAAAAGCATTTGGGAGTTTGTTTCTTTGGAGCATTCAGGTGTGTGTTAATACAATGCCAAAGATAAAAAACATCAACAATGACCTTAGAATAGCAATTTTGAAGCCAGTAATCTGTCAAGGGTTATAAGGCCATTTACAAACAATTTGAAGTCCATGATTCTGAGACCGATTATTCACAAGTGGAAAATAAAGATAATTGCCAATCTTCCCAGGAGTAGACATCCCAGCAAATTCACTCCAAGATCAGACCATACAATCCTCAGAAAATCTGCAAAAACCCAAATACCACATCTTAGACACTGCACACCTTCGTTAGCATGTTAAATGGTAAAATTCATGACACTACAATTAGAGAAAAAAGACTGAATAGTTATGGCTTTTGTGAAAGGCTTGCCAGAAGAAAGCCTCTTCTCTCTGAAAAGAATATGGCAGCATGGCTTGTTGCTTGCATGTGAGCAAAGTGCAAGATTTTGATTATAATGTCCTTTGACAGATGAGACCAAATTGGAGATGTTTGGCCATAATGCCCATTTCCATGTTTGGAGAAAACCAAATACAGCTTATCAGCGCAAATGCTTCATACTAACTGTCAAGCACAGCGGTGGAGTGGTGATGGCTTGGGCTTGTTTTGCAGCCATAGGACCTGGGCATCTTGCAGTCACTGAGACAATCACAAACCCTTTTATATACCAAAGTATTCTAGAGTCAGAAATTGGCTGAAATTGGGTCATGCAGCACAGTAATGTTCCCAAGCACACCAACAAATCTGCAACAGAATGACTGAACAGGGTTAGACTCATGGATCATGCAAAGATCCAGTTAAAGTTCAGACATCAGCCTGATTCAAATGTTGTGGCCTGATAAGAACAAGATCATTTTTCATTATGTCCTGATATGTAAGATGTTAGGACTGACAAAGGGCGTAGTTTCTTTTCATAGTGACTGTATTTAAGGTGGTAATATATAAAATAAACCCTATCTTGGTGTCATTGTGGCAGATTAAGTCATACAATTCTATGTTCTACATTCTAAATATTGTGGAAAGAGAAAAGGTAAAATCTTTGAATCACTACTGCAGAAGTTGTAGGATTAATTAGCAGGACACTTTAGGTGTGATAGTTCAGAATAAACGGGACTGCCGGAACAACTATTGCAACTGCTTATTTTTCACTCCTAATAGTAATGCAGCTCCTAATCTAATCTTCAAATGTCACTTGATTCATTATTAGAGCAAAGGCCTGTGATCCTACATGTCATTTAGCTGCTTTTGAAGGTCAGCCGCTTAAAGAGTATTCTGCTCAATACCTGACACAAAGCCGAATGCACACTTATTCACACTCTTATAAACCCACAACCACACTTAGAAATGAACACACAGACGCACGCACACTTCAATGACTCTAAATGTCATCTGTCAGTCACCTCAATCCCTTTTTTAATCTTATTTTTTTTTCTATATTTAGCTGTTAATATATTTTTAATATCTGCTATAATTTTAATATTTGACTTCAGGTTGTCTAACCTACTGTCCAATAACCCACTGTGCTTAGAACTTGAAATATTACATAGGGCCCACAAACAAGAGCGGGCACACATTGAAACCCACAACCCTAAACTCTTATCTAGGTATTTGATTCAAAACGACATTTATATATACTATATATGCATTTTTTATCTAAAAAAATGACTTTTTTCTGTCTGTCTCATTCTCCATTTTTCTCTGTCAGATCTTCATAATGAGTTGGTAGCCTTTAACCCCTACACAATAAACTTGGATCTCTTCTCTTACTTCCTTTTTCTTCCATCATACAAAATTCAACAGTGAGGAAGATCACTGAAGGGAAGGGTCAAGGACTTTAGCTGTCATTAGCATTTAGATTTGAACTGGCATGAGGTTTTGCGTATGAAGCGGAAAGATTTTCAAGTGGTGAAGAGATGGAGGGCGGCTGGTGAGCGCAGAGAGATTTGAGCGGCAATATGAAAAGCAACAGAAAAGGCAATAAAACTGTGACAGAATTTGTTTTCTTTTTTTTTTTTTCGAGCAAATAAGAAGAGAAACTGTAAGAAAGGTATAAAGAAGCAATTTAAAAATGAGAGTCAGTGTGCATGAGAAGTGGGATTCAAAGAGGAACGTTGAGATGCGTATGGATGAGTGGAAAGAAATTGTGATCTAAGAAAAAGGCAAATGGGGAGACGAAGGACTGCTTGTCTTATTTCATCCCAAAATCCAATTAGTGTCAGAGAGAGAGATGGTTGAGGAATTTTTAAGTAAAGGCAGAATGCTAGGTGATTCAGTCTTCTATAGCACCATGGCTTCCTGAGTCCGTGATTGAAGTATGCTTCCCCCAGAGACAAAGTGTGTAGCACCCCCCCTTCTAACAAACTTGTCAGTGTTTGCCTACTGTATGAGTGCAAGTGTAGGATCATGGCCATGTCAATGCATTCAAGGCTGGACTATACAAAACAGTGTTTGTCCCAAGATACCAAGTACACAGTTTGTAAAACAAAAAGATTTTATGTAACTGATTGCAAGCTAAACTGATTCATGAATTTGTAGCATAAAAAAATAAAATTGTTGTTTTTTTTTTTGATTGAAAGAAAATACTAAAGGTCACGTTTTAGAAGCTGTAATCAATTAAATATTTTAGATGTTGTACTCTAAAAACATACCCATTGTGATTAGGAAAATAATTTATGGGTCACGTATACTGTATGAACAACAAAAAATAAATAGATAAGTAAATAAATATTGCACAGGTCTCAAGCTTAATACACCCGAAATATGCTTTTTCAACTGCTTTGTCTAACATGTCCTCCAAATGGAACTATTGCTTGTCTGTGCATTCTAAATAGCACAAAAGTGTCCAGTTTCAAATGATTTCTGAATCAGATCAGAGCAGATGAGTGTTGACTTAAGATGTTGCCTGACCCACCTCAAATGTCTCCTTCAGAGTACTTTGTCAGAAAATGTGTAAGTTATCTGAAATCTGAATTTAAATATTTACTATTAGCTCACAGAGATGAGTACTGGAGGGATTTTAGAATCATTCCTTTTGCAAGGGTAGCAATACCACACTATGAAAACACCTTATCCTGGCAAGTTGTACATAAAGCACCAAAAGCGAAAGTACTTCTTCTGCAGAAAGAAATGTTTTCCATCACTGTTATAGAAATCAATATTTCTGCGGCAGATGTTAAAGGTTGAGCTCATTCTGTTAAAAATCCAGCAAACATTAACATTAAAAAACAAAAAAAACAAAAACATGGATGTAGCTATTCCAGGTCCAGGTTTAAGTCGATAAGAACGTGCCTTAAGCCTGTATTCTATCTGAAGGCCACCAGATGGTGATAGCTGAGGATGAAGAGAGGCCTCCCATCATATAGAAGTGTGTGGAAAAACAGCTCTCTGTCCTGTGTAAAATGGGGTACTGGAACGAGGCACACACAGACAAGGACTGAGAACATGAATTGATGAACTGCTACTATGCCAGCCGGCCCAGTGAAAGAGGTTAAGTGTGGGAACTGTAGATGAACAGAAGACCAGCATCCACACTGATCAAGAAGCATGTGGTAGCTCAGTGCTAGCACATCAACAGAAGAAAGCTACTATAGAGGCTGGAGATCCAGAAGCTGCAGCAGAGTGAGAACAACAACGAGCAGTATAGGCATGATGAGCCAACCCAGGTGAAAGAGAGTAGTGTAACTGAACTAGACTAGCAATGACATTTGCGTCTATGGGGCCGCACAGCCAAGAGCATGACTCCCCTGGTTCAGTGACAATGTCCTGTCAGACCATCTTCACTATCACTATCACTCAAAGCAATGAGCTCATAGTGATAGTGATCCTAAAAATACTTGAGTATAAGATCAAGAATGCATGTATAGAAAGCCCCCCCATCATGGAGAAGAAAGCTGGAAACCAGAATTGTGAAGCCCGAAAGGATGTTAGTCGGCTAACAGAGGTGCAGCAGGGCATCATGAGAAACAGGTCCTGGATTAATAAGAGGTACAACAGGATGCCAGAAACTGAGGCTGTAGAAACTGTCAAACAAAGGCTCACAGCTCTGGCCATTAGTTTGAAGACAGAATACCAGTCAAACAATTGGACACACCAAAGGACCAATATCCACTGGTCTAATGTCCATTCCTTGTGTTCCTTGGCACAAGCCATTTTCTTTGTTGTTGTTCTTCCTTAGCAGGGGCGTCTCTTTGCAGCAATTCAACAATAAAGTCCAGATTCACACAGTCTTCTCTGAGCAGTTGATGTTGAGAACTCTGTGAGGTATTTAGGTGGACTTCTATCTGGGATGTTGTTAACTTGCACTTTCTGAGGCTGGTTTCTTGGTCCCACCTGCCTTCTTATGTGAGAGTAATTGAGAATAAAGGCTTCCCCTGAGCTGTTTGATACTGAATGAAACTGTTACTATTTAGCAAATGATTTTCTCTACACATTTAACACAATTGCAAGACATTCTACTTTCACATAATAGGAATTTTAAAAGATACCATCTATAAGGCTCAAAGAAAGCTACAATTGGACTAATTTGAAACTTAATCCTGGTTTGACTTGAGAACATGTAATGGTAATAAGACAATTTCCTGTCTGACAAACAACCATATCTACGTTGAGGTCAGAGTTCAGAGATAATTCAATTCTCCTTAAATGCAGTTAACAGATTTTCTGGATAATGTCAGTGAAAAATAAGATGTATAAGTGTGTGTGTGTATGTGTGTGTGCTGTTTTCTTTTGCAAAGAAAGCACGGAAGACAGCATTCCTACACCTGTTTCTAATTTAAATGCCCTGATACAGATCTCAGGCTTACTCCCTTGGACTCTCAGAGTCACAACGGCGTGAGCTGTCTATTTGGCATGAATATCTGCAATGGAAAGTGTGTACATGTGTGAGCGCTCAGCCCTATAAATGCATCTCGGCATCTCTTGCCTGTGTGTGTGCATGCACCAGTGTGCTTTAAGACACTTACCGTTGCACGTGTGGGTAATTTTGGTCACAAGCTGCTATAAATCTGTGCACCTGTGTGTATGTGCGTGCCTGACAAATTACACTGATCTGGACATGCCATTGTCTGCACCAGGTGTGTAGCTTTCCTTACTTCTCCTATATTGTTTTATAGAAATGAAAGAAATCAACATATAGAGAGCTGAATTCAAAGACATCCTGAAAATCAAAGTGAAAAAAAAAAATAGCTAGTCCCTTTTACTGAATGGACCGAAATATAATGTCGCAGAGGTGTTCTACTGGATTTAGGTCATGTGAGCATACGGGGCAGTCAGTGGTATCAGCTCCTTTATCCTCCAGGAACTGGCTGCATACTCTCACCACATGAGGCCGGGCATTGTTGTGCACCAGGAAGAACCCAGGACCCACTGCACCAGCGTAGGGTCTGACAGTGGGTCAGAAGATTTCATCCCAATACATAGTGCCAGTGGTGGACCTGCCAGTTCTGGTATTCTATGGCAAATGCCAGTCAGGCCCCGCAGTGCTGGGCAGTGAACCACAGAACCAACTAGAGGACGTTAGGCACTCAGGCCACCCTTCCTTTTTGATTGTTTGGATAGATACATTCATGCCAGCTGAGATTAATATCCGACAGAACCTTAACTGACTTGATGCTATACTTTGATTAAAAAGTGTGCCTTTAATTTTTTTATTTATTTATTTATTTTATTTGAGCAATGTATGAAAATTATTATTTGAATCATTTAAAAGACAAAACACATCAGGGCTGCTTTGACCCACCTTGGCATTGCTTGAACTGTTTGATTTTTAAGTTTTTCAAGCTGTGAAAGTTAAATTGTGAATATGTCACATATTCTTCCACACTGTCAAACCATATCAAGAAAGCCATTTGGCACAACATACTGCATATCCATCCACCTGGAAGCTGGTGTGAGATGTTTTCTCTTCAGGCTGTTTTGACTGTTACTGATAGAATTGGTGTCCCTGTGTGCATAAGAGTGTGTGTCTCTGTGCACATGACTGCAAAGACATTTTTTTCTCTCTTTTCTATGGTGTTCAGTATTGCTGAGCAGTGTCTTGCAGGCGTGTATGCTTTTGTGCACGTGGGTGGATATGGGTATCATAAAGTGTTCTTCTATAATCAACTCCCCTGAAGCTAGTAAAACAGGAATTGTGTCTGCAAGGTGTTAATCAGACTGTAGCGTGGCAGTTCTGGAGACATGTGCATTGTGTGTGTGTGTGTGTGTGTGTGTGTGTGAAGTGTTTTACTCTTGGGAAATGCGAACATTTTTGGTGTCACTGATTTCACTGCTGTGGACTCTTTAAGAACAAAGCATTATTCAGGTCAAGCGTTTGGCTCGAACGCAGCTGTAGCTTAGTCTAGATGCTGAATCCAATGCACCTTTTTTGTCTGAATTGTGTTTTTTTTCAATTATTTAAAAGGTTACTGCTTATTTTTTTAAATCTAATACATAGAAACTTTGTATGTATCAGGTCTAAAAGCATTTCTGCTTGTCGTATTACTCTCTGTACTTTTTAACTGCTTAATGGTCACATAATACAACAAATAGCACATTTTTCAGTAACTGATTGTGATAAGTAAAAGATGTACTATAAC
>VUQK01043055.1:29516-48770 GCA_015106715.1 Bujurquina vittata
AGAGTGCAGGGAAACAGCTCCACAAGGAAAAGATGAAGAAAAAATGGAAATCTTAAAAAGACTGGTAGGTTGTGTCATTTTGGGGGGCAAGCAGGAACTTTAATTTCAGGCACACGATAATAATTTTATGAGGTTGTTATCAATGCTTTTTTATGTGTCATAGCTGTAGCGGCAGTAAGATACTTGTGCACCCCGGGTTTGTTTCTTCAGTAAATGCATTTATTCGTCTCTCAATCTGCAATGCAGCAGGTTTTTATACTGCATTTCTGCATAAAAAGATGTTTTTTATAGCCATAAAATTGTTATTGAGGGTGGAGCGATTCAGGCGGAGCACTACTGAAGGCCTAGGTGTGAAATGCACGGCCCGCCACTGCATTTTTGTATTGACAATTTAACAATTTAATCAGTAACAAGCAGGGGCCTCAGCAGCACGTGGACGATCCATCCTCAGCCAATACAGACCCAATAGCAGAATAAGCTGCTATGGAAGCACTGGCAGGAACTCTTGTTTTTTGGCATTTATTGGATTGCATGATTGCTGGTTGATGAATGGGATGCCATCCCACAGTAGCAGTGACCATGAGTTTTTCATGGGCGCAACCCACATACTCAACTCTGCTGCTCAACCCACGCATGTGCTTTCCTTACAAATGTGGCACAATTTAAGGGGAAATAAACAGACCTTCCAACAGTATAAGGTTTAGTGCCAAGGGGCATTGTTCTAAGAAAGAACTAATCAACCAAATACAAATGGCCTTACTTTTTTTGTTAACTTTAGATCAAGTGTTATTTGTAACCATACTGACTTGGGGAGATGTGTACTATTGTTCATTTCTAAGGTGATTTATTTCAAAATCTTGCCTCTTACCCCTTCCTCGCCCTTTTTCCCCTCCTTTGCTTCCACCTCCAATCTGATATTGTCTCAATACTCTACTCTCATTTAAAATGTACCCAGCGGAACATTCTTACAAGTATGAATCTCACTCAATCAGGTTCTCCAGCTAAGTAAGCCGATCTGGTGAGAAGCCATAAAAGCATTGTTTATGAACAGAGCAGTAAGTGCATTGTTGGCAATATAAACCAACCTGATTTATGTTAAGGAGAATGCAGGCAGTAATAAAGTGGAGAAGAAAAAAATCTCTACTCGTCTGTATATGCATGTGTCCATCTTTTTGTGCCTTTCTCACCCCTTATACTACTACCGTTTATCTTTTATATCATTTTCACTTTCTACTTCACTTTCTACTTCTCATTTTTGTGCACATTGTCAGTTAAAACTTCCCTCGGATGTGTTAAAATGCATTACTTCCTACCTGACCTTTTTATTGCCACTTTATTGCATCTGAAGGAGGCAGCCTTTGTTGGAAACTATGCTTTGTAACAATATATACTGTAGGTTGTACAGAATTACTCAAATCCTTCCAAATCTTTTATTTATTCATTTATTTATTATTATTTAATTTCATGGAACTATTGCTGTAGGCTGTCTGGCAGTTAGCTGTCTTAATGGCGTCACCAATTATAGTGTTGTGCAGGTGCTTCATAGTTGGTGGAGAACCTATTCAGGTGTCGGTGAAATGTTTTTTTTAAAGAAGCAACTTGATTTCATGCACAGAATCAGTGTTTGAGAAAACACAAAGTCAAGTGCATCAACCTACATGTCTTACTAAATTATTGAGTTAAGAAATATTATGACTAAATTGGCAATGTCATATGGTGCCTACAATAGCTAAATGTACATTCTGACTCGAGTGGAAAATCTGAACATAAGAACTTGTAAATTATCAGAGGTGGTTGTTCTTGAAATGTTGCAAACTGTGAACCTCTGACAGAAAGGAGTGCATATTCTTGAATGTAACAGAAATTCAAGCATATACATCTATAAAAGAAACAAATTGGTGCACAGTGCCATGTTGTTGGATGTGGCAAGACTAATTTCCCTGTCCTGTGCAAAAGATGGTAGAAGAGGGAACTAGGGGAAAGAGCTGCATGCCAAGAAGGTAAAATGCATCAACATGGCAGACAAGGATACAGTATCAGTGACAGGTATGAAAAAGAAAAGTAGGGAATAAAAGTAATGTGACTCATGGAAGCGGCTGAGAAGGGAAGGGTGACAATTCAGGGGTGAGGAAGAAGGCCATCGAGGGAGTGAAGGATAACAAAGGCGAAAGAATGATGCGAAGAGAATATGAGCACGTAGACAGGAGCAAGGAAAATTGGAAATGGTGGAATTTAATAGACAAATGGCACAAAAAGTACAGAGGATAAATGAGAGGTGGACAATTATTTGAATACATCAGTGATGAGACTGAGGACACGAGTGATACGAGTAGCAGATCATGAGCTGTATGGGTGGAGTTAAGTGAAGGGAAACACTAAGAATAAATGGATGACAAGTGATGGAATAAAAGGTGGAGGCAATGTGATATGCCACTGATAATTTTACCACATCACATTCATGTCTCTTTTTCCTGTGCAGGCATAAATTTTAGAAGCGCTGTATATGAATGTAGATAGAAATGGGGTCTGTTCCATAGGGTAAGTTTATCTATGAGTATAATTCCTAAATCTGAGTTGATTAATCCTGAAATGATGAAGTGTTTCGAGTTAGTCGAGTCAACTCTGAGAATGTTCATTCTGAGCTAAGTGCATGCATAGGTAATGAAAAAAGCTCTGACAGCATAATATTACTATGACAGATAAAGATGCGACGTTCCACTTTAATGCAATTGAGTGAAAAAATATGTGTTTTGCTAACAATAAGGAATGCAGAAAGAAGTAAATCAAGTGTCACCCATTGGCATGAACATTTCTTAATAAATAGCAGCAATAATGGTACTTCAAACAGGTATTTATTCAGCGGTAAAATGACAGGAAAATAAAATGCATGTGACGTGAACTGAATATGAAAATTCTTATACAGATAAGACATCATTTACTTATGGCCCTAATATAGTCATAAGTCATTGTTTAAAGTTAAATCATATAAATGTCTAGAATCAAAACTGCTTTCAAAATCTTACTCAGCAATATACAATTAATGTTTTATCATGAAGTGCTGTCAGAAATAGACTTTTGCAATATAGCATGGCCTTCTCCTGATCTCCTTCTCCTTCTGGCTGCTCCCTTTAGGGGTCACCACAGCAAATCACTTGCTTCCATCTCACTCTGTCCCATCCTCTTCTGTCACACCAACCCTCTGTATGTCCTCTTTCATTAAACACATGAATCTTCTCTGTGGTCTTCCTCTTTTCCTTCTTTCCTGCTTGCCTGGCAGCTCCATTTTCAACATCCTTTGCCCAATATATCCGCTATCTCTCCTCTGTGAAAACCATCTCAGCCTTACCTTTCTTTGTTTCCAAACCACTCAACCTGAGCTGTCTGATATATTTATTTCTAATCCCGTTCCGCCTGGTAACTTGCAATGGAAATCTTAACATGTTAACATCTGACTGGACAAGGTGCCCTTTTTGGTGGGCTAAGCCAACCCCTAATTAAAAGAGTCATAGCCACATATTTGGAAAAGTTCAATAGTGCAACAAATAGAATATCGTTGTCTCAGTAGGACTGCAGATCCTCTTGATCCACTTTCTGCTTAGTGAGTACCTCAGGCAGCAGAAACCCGAGAAAGTCGAGGATCAAGAACCGGAACCATTATGGGAGGACAGGCCTCTGCACAGCATGTACCACCAGCAGATAGAAGAAGTGGCTGACATAGAAAAATCCTACCAATGGCTGGACAAAGCTGGACTGACAGGCAGCACTGAGGCACTAATCATAGCAGCACAGAAACAAGTTCTAAGCAAAAGATCGATAGAGGCTGGGGTCTATCACACCAGGCAAGACCCCAGGTGCGGGCTGTGCAGAGATGTTCCTGAGACAGTCCAGCACATAACAGCAGGGTGCAAGATGCTAGCAGGCAGTGCATACATGAAACACTATAACCAAGTGGCCAGCATAGTATACAGGAACATCTGTGCCGAGTATGACCTGGAAGTCCCGAGGTCAAAATGGGATATGCCCCCCAAGGGTGGTTGAGAACAACAGAGCGAAGATCCTGTGGAACTTCCAGGTATAGACAGACAAACTTGTGATGGCTAACCAACCAAACATCGTGGTGGTGGACAAACAAAGGAAGTGATAGATGTTGCAATACCAAGTGAGGGCAAGAAGGAGGAACACGAGAAGCTCGATAAATATCAAGGGCTCAGAGAGGAGCTGGAAAGGATGTGGAAGGTGAAGGTAACGGCGGTCCCCGTGGTAATCGGAACACTTGGGGCAGTGACCCCTAAACTGGGAGAGTGGCTCCAGCAGATTCCAGGAACAACACACACACACACACACACACACACACACACACAAAATGACATAATTACCATCCATTTATCACTAACACTGAGACTCAGAAATATTGCACTAATGCTTAGAGGTAGACATTTGAAAAAAACATGAAGTATGAATTTCTCTGTGACTAGGAAAGAAAAAGCACATTGGGGAGTCTTTTGAAAAGACAGGTACATCACAGCTGCAAACCAGTGCTGCTGGCAAAATACTATGTTGAGCTTTTTGAGATATCCCCAGTTACTAGAATACATCCACTAAAATGCATCTAAGTTCACTTTTTAAACTAATTATCTAATGCATTTTTAAAGAACAATTTCTCAGGAGGAACGAAGATGAAGGAAAAGGATTTAGCACTCTATACCCCAGTAGAATTCTATTAGAATGTTCCATATTCTTGAGAATTTATAAAGAAAATTGGCTAAAAAATATATATATATATATATATACTATTAAAGGTGTCAGTCATAAGTTAGTTTTAATTTAAATATCACAAATTGCTCTTCCAAACTCTATATGACCATTTAAGATTTGTACATTACAATTTTCCTCATCTCTTTCTCCTCCTAGTCTTCATTTACCTCGTCCACCCCTTTCTCCTCCCTCATTTCCATCTCCTGACCTGAAGTCTGGGGTCTAACATAAGAAAACGTGCATAAACACGCTTATTTATTCCCAATATTGATGCAGTTACTTATTGTCAGCAGATTAGACATGCAACCCCCCCATGTCCAGACAGGTGACAATGAGCTGGCTGTAACAACAACTACTGAATAAAAGCTAACATTATGCCAGCTAATGTTAGACTCCAGCTTCCTAAAAGCCGCTGATAAACAGCTTGATTACATTCTCCTTCCCCAATTACATTAGGGTGGCTGTAGCTCAGGAGATAGAGCAGCTCACCCACTAATCCATTGGTGGTTTGATCCCTGGCTGCTCCAGTCTGCATGCCAATGTATCCATCCGGCTAGATACTGAACCCCAAGTTGCTCTTCGATGTCTTCATCGGAGTGTGATTGTTAGATCGAAAGAATTTTTAAGTGAAGACGAAAGAACTTGTGTGAATGAGGCAGGTTGTGTGAAGCACTTTGAGTGCTCAAGTAGAGCAAAAAAAAAAAGTGCCATATAATAAAAACAGTCTATTCTCACACTGTGTGAGAGTTTATTTGCTAATTGCCAGAGTTTTATAATGTTTGCTCCACTTCAAAGAAATATTCAGTAACACCGGCCACCAGCAGCTATCATGGGCAAAACCAGCAGCCCTTAACAGAAAATTTGGCGATATTCTCAAAACCTCACCTCAGTATTACCGTCATCAGTCTTCAGCTTCAATGACTTATAAACCTGTATGGGACTCCTTTCACAATGTTTAACAGCCTCCTCAAGAGGAAATAGTCAGGGATGCTTCACACCCTGCATCTGGACAACTCGGGTAAACAGTGGACTATTTACAGTGTACACTTATTACAGGTGACCACCGGCCAGAGCCTTTGAGGTGACTCCCCGGTATAAAAACATAAAATATCACAAAGAATTTAGTGGACACGTCAGTTGTGTTAGTATCATTCAAATTGAATGCTTAGCTAAATATTACAAAAACAAGAAAACACAAATGTTTCAAAAAATCTGTCCAAATCTTTCTTTGATGGCAAACCCAGAGTTTCCATCATCACAGGGTTAACAAGCTCATCCTTGCACTCAAAAACATGGTTTAAAGCATGGATGGGCCAAAACATGTGCATATGCAGAAGCAGCAACATGGACATTTTGTACTCCTTCTGCTGCAGTAAAACCTCAAATCAGAGCAGATGAAATCAGCAGCTACAGACAACACAGTTCACTAACAACCATATAAACTGAGAGAAAAGCATAGATGCAGTTAAAAAAAATGCTAACAGCTGAGAGCCAGTTGTGTTTTGGTAATTCAGTCCATATTATAGGCTTATAAAGCCAAAGACGAATAACATTAAAGACAGATGTGGCTAGTGATCATTAGGAAAAATGGGAATAGATGAATGAAAAGGTGAGTAGACAAATGAAAGCGCTTGAAAGAGATTTTGATGAAGGAAAGATAGAATAGTGGCTGGGTGGACGATTAAAAAGGTGATAAATCCAAATGAAAGGGGTTGTATAGTTTTGCACAAATACATTTTTAACGCAGTAAAAATCTCAAGTTTTGAATTCATCATCATTTTAAGTGCCACAGAAGGCTTTCACAATAATAAATTATCTCGCTTTGAAGAAAGCCTGTAAGGCCATCTGTGGGACTTATTAAAAAATAAAATAAATAATTAAAGTGAAAGCATGTTCCTTGTTTTTATGTTTTTTTTAATCAGATTTTGTTTAAACACTTGCAAGATATAACAGCAAGAGAGCCTTGAGGTGTCAGGCTGAGACTGGCGGAAATATGAACGGCAAACAAAAACAGCGGGGTGGAAAGAATGAAACACTTGGGGTAAAGTGAAAGGGTGAGAAATGGGGAGGGATAGAAATGGACACAGATCCGGAGGGGCTACGTATTAAGAGTAAGCGATCGGTAAAGAAAGTTGGTTTGTTTTCTCAGCATTGTAAATATCATCCACTATGGTTTTGGGTGGACAAGTATTGGAAAACATATGCAAGAGTCAAGCCAAAAGGAACACTATTACTTGTACAAAATGCAGTGGGTTTATGTAAAACAATGAACCTCTCTTCTTTTTAGAACAAGTATGTCATTGTTTAATATCACCATGCCTATTGTTCATAGTAGATGACACAAATGTTTTACTGCATTTTGAGTGTGGAAGTAATTTTGTTTTGCAGCTTGTTCCCCACGCAAACCACAAACATCATGTTCAAACAAAATTTCAAAAACAGATACTGCCAGTCAAGAGCCCCTGTGGCCGGGCCATCTCACGAATTTAGTACTACATGTAGAGTTAGAGTGTCTTCTGGCATTGACATCAACCTGATGCTTGTAAGGCCACCATAGCTGAACAGGAACAAAGAAAGCCTGACAACAGTGTGTCCAGTGTTTCATATAGTAGTTCATTTCCAAAGCAAATCAACAATGACCTAATTAAATAATACAAGTGGTTTGATGCAAATACAGACCCTAAGGTTTAACATGGATATGCTTGCAGTGCACAGGCATACTGCCAGTTTATGCAAGCCAAGGAGATATCATGCAGACAATGACCTAAACCGGGAATGGAAGCAACACACAAACAGTATCAGTTTAGAAGGACCACTAGCAAATGAATGTCCACAGATGCTAATTCGGTTATAGGGTCAAGCTGTGGAGGCAGGCAGCAGGTTACACGAGCTGATCAGGAGATGAGACACCGGTGTAAAGGACAGGCAAACATTTTTTGGTTGCAAAAACAGGAGCAGAAGACACATGTTCTTTGTGTATTTTTTTACAATAGGCTGGATCAAAACATTTACCAAGGACACTGAAAACTGCTGCATCGCTGCAGAGTACTTCAGGCAGAAATAAAGTTTGTAGCAGTGATAGGAAAAACACCTAGAGCACTGAGTTTTGCTCAAGGACACTTCATTTTCACACCACTGTCCAGGAGAGGGGTATTTTGTGATCACCACAAATGCCAGCATTTGCTCCTTTGGGTAATCTTTGTAGATTTTCTCTTCATGCTTAAAATGAACATAGAAAAAATACATAGTTTTTAGCACAAAGTGATGGAATTATGGTAACTTTAAGGGCCAGTCACCTAGCAGCTGACTTGGGCCCACTATCAGCATGCCTCAGGATTGGCTGTCTTTATAAATCCAGTCTCTGTATTAAAATAATGTCAGTGGTCAGCTTAAGTGCAGAAAAAAAACATTTCAAAGTCTAGCTGAAGGATAGAAAATGCAAAATTACATCTGAAGACACAACTGTTGACTGTAACACCCACTGGCAGCACTGTCTGATAAGGGCCCAGAAGCTTCAGAAGGCAAAGTCAGCCACTGCCACTGAATATGACACATGAGAAACACAACCTAGGGCAGCGAATTGCACAGTAGGACAGTCTGACTTAACATCCAGGTTAAGTTGCAAGTATTATCCCTGCTGATGTGCACGCAAATGACTCAACCAAAGTGGAAAATATGTGGAAAACCTGGACTGATTCCCCCCAGGAGTGTTAGACATTTCTTAAAAAAGGAATGCACACACATTAAGAAAGCATTTAAAACATGGTTATCCTAACTGGCCTAACCTCAGATAGCAACCATGGAGAAACAGAATGACAGATGGAACAACATTGTCTCCCTTGTGCGGCCAGTATGTCAGAAAAACTATTTGTCGGAAGAATTTTTTTCCAAGTATGACATTCCAGTGCACTTCAGAGCCAGCAACACTCAGACAAAAACTGGTTCATCCCAAGGACAAAACACCCAGACGTGGGCCAAACAATATAGTGTGTGCTGTGCTGTGCTGTGAGGGGTACATGGACCTTTACATAGGAGAAATTAAACCGCTCCACAAATGCATAGCACAAATCAATCAGTATTCGACCAACACACAGAATCAGCCATCTCCAATAGACTGCTGATTGATGATTTTGGAGGACTGCATGGGAGTATGTTTGTGTTAGCTGGGAACCCCTCTTTATACGCCATCCATACAGTAGGTAAATATAGACGGACATAATTACGGTACCATAAATTATAAATTACACATTACAGAGATTTCACACCTTGTCCCTGGTAACAGCATTGACCCACAGATTTTGTTCACACCTTGGATCATATGATGACTCATGGATCACATGATAATGGATCAATCACCCCCAGGATCACTTCCAAGGGGACAACTCCCACTGGGGGTTAAATGCTTGGGACTCTCCATCTGTAGTTTTTAGATATTAAGAAGCCCCTTGGACGAGAGGCAAAATGTCTTTACAAACCTAAAGAAACCAGTTTCCTTCTTTTCAACACAGACTACCATGACCTGGATGACAGAGACCCTAGAAAGACATTATTTATTTCATTATGTACACCCAAAGTATGCAGAGGAATATGCTAATTAATGCTTCAATATGGACTTGTCTGGGGGACGAAGGATTTTTAGTGTTCAGTTCTGTGTGCAGTTTTTCTGAGTTGAAAAAATATTTAAACAAACAAACAAACATGGCCATAGGGCTTTGAGGAGAAGTGAACTCTGAAATAATTTGCCATACACCATCACATCTCATACTGTGTGTGCAACAGTAGAATAGTAGGCTGTAATATTTCATTATGTCATTTATTATTTAAATGCCTTTTAAGGCAATAATCCATGAAAAATAATTTCAAACTGGAATATTTCCTGCCAAAAATAGCAAAATTTTCAAAATGATTTAGAAAAACTATTCAGTCAGTGGATAAATTCATTGACAAATACAAACTACTACTTGACAGTCCTTTTTATGGATTTAAAAAAGGTGGTCTAGAATTAACTGATAGAAGAAATTACATATTACATGGACACTAAGAAATCATCAAGGATCGCTCACACCCTGGCTTTGGACTTGACGGTCCTGTATCTGAGCTCTTCCTGGGCCGGCACTCTTCTGGACAAAGATCTCAGATGTAATTCCTGAAATCTGCTTGAGCCACTCCCCCAGTTTGGGGTTCACTACCCTGGGTGTTGTGATTACCATGGAAAGCACTGTCACCTTCACCTTCCATGTCTTCTCTAGCTCTTCTCTCAGTCCTTGCTATTTCTTGAATTTCTCGTGTTCCTTCTTCTTGATGTTACTGTCGCTTGGTATTGCTACAACTTTCACTACAGCCTTTGTCCTCTGCTTGTCCACTACTACTATGTTCGGTTGGTTAGGCATCATCAGTTTGTCTGTCTGTATCTGAAATTCCCACAGGATCTTAGCTTGGTCATTCTCAACCACCCTTGAATGTGTATCCCATTCAGACCTTGGAACGTCCGGGCCATACTCAGCACAGATGTTCCTATACACTATGCCAGCCACCTGGTTATTGCATTGCATGTCCCGCCTGCTAACTTCTTGCACCCTACTGTTATGTACTGGATTGTCTCAGGGGGATCTCTGCATACCCTGCATGTGGGATCTTGCTGGTAGACCCCAGCCTCTCTCGATCTTTTGCTTTGAGCTTGTTCCTGTGCTGCCATGACTAGTACCTCTATTGTTCAGCTCAGCTTTTTCCAGCCATCGGTAGGATTTTGCGATATCAGCCACTTCTTCAGGGGCCTGTCCTTCCATGAAGGTTCCTGTTCTTGCTTTTCTTCTTTCCCTCTGTTTGTTTGCCTGAAAACCCCTTGTATACAATCAAGAGTTGAACAACCAAAATTGGCGCACAGATCCATTTGATGTTTCTTATATATATATCAGTTATAATGATAATAGCATGTTGCTTAAAAATAAACAACAAAAAAAATCTGTTGCATAAGAAAAGCTACCACCAGGCTAAAATGACACATTTGCAGTGCGTATGTACCTACAGCACCTTATTAAAACAATGTATCATTTTTATTTAATGATAGTAAGATCTAATTTATATGCACAAACTTTAATTATACAGTCATCACATTGCCTAGCATCCACCTATAAATGGGATAATATTAAATGTTTTCAGCATTTATGCACCTGTAACTACGGAAGCCGAGAGCGGCCATGGTACCTATAAACTTTTTTCTGATGGTTTTCTCGTGATAACGTGTTCGTTATTCCGTGATAACGAGATTATTACTGTTACTGTTTTATTACTGTTTTCGCGAGATAACGAGATAAATAACGCATTATCTCAAGAAAACGAACCTTTTGTTTTCGCGAGATAACGAGTTAATTTACCGATGGTTTTCTCAAGATCACGAGATGATTATCTTTTATTGAATGCTCATGATCAGTTTCTCAGTATGTGTTCTAAACCATTCCAAGTACTGACTCAAGCTGAAAAGCTCAGATTGTGGAGGTTTCTTTAGCTGAACAAATAACCGTAGACCTCCGTGTGGTGACGATCATATTCTTTATTGTCAAAACCAAAACAACAACCCCCATGCTGCCTTCCGCACGTCACATGACCTTCACATCCAAGATCCCTAATGTTTACCATTTATTAATCATGAGCACCACATCCTGCTGATATACTGTGAACTTCAGTGCCCCGCTGAGAGGACCGGGTCCCCTTCATGGTTCCCGAATGATGCACGAGAGGTGGCGTGCAGCAGGGCTGATCTGCAGTCGAGCCAGCCGTCTCCTTAATGACAAAGGCTGAAATGAAAGTTATTCATCTCGTTATCACGAGAAAACGGTATTCGTTATTCCGTGATAACAAGATAAATTACGCGTTATCACGAGAAAACCATCCGAAAAAAAGGTTATAGGTACCATGGCCGCTCTCGGCTTCCGTATGTAACACCATATAAACACTTTGTATCATTTTAATTTCACAACAATATCTGATTTAGCAAACATTGACTATATCTCTTAAATTGTGAATTATAGTATCAATACTACATAACATCATTTGACACATGAAGTCAAGTTTACTATATTTAGGGAGTGTAGCATCAGCATGTAGTCAAAGTCTGAAGAATTCCAAGTTTACCTGAAGTTTTTAAGTGCACTACAATGGCACAGATGACATTTTCAGGTATTTTTTTTTTAAGGAATAAGTAAATAGGTAAATACAAAAGAAAATAAATAAATTGAAAGTTTTAAATTAATCAAAATTGCAGTGCAACTCCCCTTCTATTAATCTTCCATTCTCTCCAGCCGCCCATCCTGGTCAGACTGATGGTTCCATAACTGCCCTTTTTAAAGGTTAAAAAAAAATGATGGTTTTTGTCATTATCATCTAATTGCTTTGGCAATGCTACTCGCAGTCCATTTAAAGCACAACTGAAAATTAAATTTGAAATTGAGTTGTTCAGAGAGACCGAGAGAGAGTGTAATAGAAAGAGACATTCACTGTTATGCCTTGGCAATGAAGTATTGTTACTTGCGCCAAAATATAGTGCAATGAAATAAAGACAAAAGGGAAAGACAGACAAAGCACTCTCTGGAGAGAGTCTCTCAATGGAGAACTAAAGACATACATACACAAATAGAGAAGCAAGAAGCAAAAGAGAGCATAAGGGAAGAGAAATACAGATACTGGAGGAAAAAATAAAATTGAAAGATTTACACAAATAGAGGGTCAACAGGATGAATGAATTTGATTTCCGGGCTTTCTAATGATAGCAAGAAAACTAAAACAAATAATAACTAAATATAAGCAACAGTTAAACAGTGTCCCTCCTGACCTCAATTCAAAGCTCTCATCATGCTGGCAGTACTGAGATTACATCAAGGGAGAGGGAAAATAAAGGAAAGGGGCTGCATGATGGATCAATATGTCTGGTGAGAGTAACATACCCCTAGGTAAAGTCCAGACAGAAGGAGAGGAAAGACGAGAGCGTATTCAGAAAGATGCAAGAAGTAGAAGATTTATTAGGCTAAAACTCACTGTTATTTTTGTTTACATGGCAATAATGTCCAAAAACCTAACCTGGGCATGGAAAGAAAAATAAAAACTTACAGATTTAGTTGGAGTTCTAAAATACAGCAGATATCCTTGCAGAGCCAACTAAAATCTCTAAAATTCATTAGAGCTTGATGTTGTACATGTGTTTATTGTAGATGTGCATTTTGCCTTCAGGCTGACATTTAGATAATTTAATTATGAGTGTGAGAGTTTGTAAATTAGACTTTGTATAAATGTGATAAAAATATAGATGTGTGATTATTCTGTGTGTGTGTGTGTGTATGAGATTCATTATACGTCTTTGATGTGGTTAGTAAACTCTTTGCACCCCTTAAATTCACACATGTACAAGCTGAAGTCAGAATATAAAAATTCAGAGATGCATATTATGTTCTTGACATTGTCATGTAAATGTGATAGCCTGTCTGATTTCCACGGCACGGACTGTTTCTTTTTCAAGTCTTTGTGCAACATAACCAGGACAATACATACATACACACACACACACATACATATATATATATATATATATAATGTATATGAGACTGTCTGAGGCTCCCAGTAAATGTTCTGTCTATGACATTTAGAGCAACAACATGAATTCATGTACTGTACATTTATTGAATTTCTGTGTGACTGTGTTGAGCAGGTTCCAGTGAAGCAGATGGGTACAGCAGCTGTGCTGCTAAGGTTATTTCATGACTCGATACCCAACAATAAATCTCCACTAAATGCAAAAATGAGCACCTTCAAAGTGTTCCACAGGGTCCCTCACACACATCCAGCTATTACTTTACAAAGGTAAACAATGTAGTGGTATGCCGTTATCCAGGATACAATTTGCCTGCAGCACCATTCAGAGTTATAATCCGAATCTATTTGTCTAAGAGGTGAAGAGGACTTCCTATAAAACAATGAACTTATGTTCATCACTTGGCTTGTTGCAAGAGCAGAACTTGCAAGAGCATGCTTTGTTTTTCAGGTTAATCAGTTTGACTTTTTCGCTTAAATCTTAGCAAATGGTGCCTTCTGACTGTTATCCTGCTAATATCCGGATAAGCTTTGAAAGGAACTGCTCAACATTTGTAGACACCTATCTGAGTTGCTTTCAGTTATGGACTCTGAGAAAATAGGCAATGGGAAGTTGTGCAGCAAAGTGCTTTGCTGACTCTTAAGCACAGAGCTTTGCCTCTCAAGCTACAGTCTGCCCTTTTTTGCTACCAGAGCTTTATTGAATGAAACCTGGAAGGAAGACTGTAGACACTAGAAAGTTGCACTAAACACACATACTCACTTCCATAACACACTGATGAAACAACAGCTCAGCTCATTCAGAAATGTGTAAAATGCTGATTTTATGATGATCATCTGATGTGCTATTGACACTAGTGCAAACAAAAGGCTGCCTCTAGTTCCCCTCCCCTCCTCTAGGCTCCTTTTAATAAAATTCAAATCATTTAATGTAATTACAAAAAAGGCATTACAGAGTGCATTTCGATAGGGTGTGAATCACTGATTTCTAGTCATTCTCTAAAAGATGCATTGTGCCTGGCTTGTTTAGGACACAAACAGGGACATCCACACAGCAGCTAAAAAACAACAACAGTAATCTACAATCAACACACAAATCTCTAGTTACTGTTCAGCATACTGGATAGAAAAGTCCACATACAGATTATGATCTCAATAAACAGTCGCTGCCAATGATGATCCCGCACTATTTGAAGATATGTATGATATTTGAAGTAAACACAATAAACACAAGGTAGCCCATCGATGGTTTGTCTTTAGCCTGTCCTGGGTCTGCCCTGAGGCCTCTGCCCATCCATCCATCCACCCAACCATCCACTTCTCCACTTCCACTTCCCTGTGGTCTGGTCGTGGTAGCAGCAGTCTAAGCACAGTAGCCCAGACCTCCCTTTCCCCAGCCACCTCCTCCAGCTCATCTGAGCGGACCTCAAGGCTTTCCCAGGATAATATCTCCAGTGTGTCCTGGATCTGTCCCGGGATCTCTTTGTGGTAGGACATGAGCGGAACACCTCACCCAAGAGGGATCCAGGAGACATCCTATTCAGATGCCACAACCACTTCAACTGGCTCCTTTTGATGAGGAGGAGCAGCGGCTCCCTAACCCCTCCCATCACTCCTGGACAAGACCCCGAGATACTTGAACTCCTCCACTTGGGGCAGCAACTCATCCCTGAGCCAGAATGGGCACTCCACTCTTTTCCGGCTGAGGACCATGGTCTCATACTTGGAGGTGCTAATTCTCATGCCAGCTGCTTCACACTTGGCTGCGAACCATTCAACTGCAAGCTGGAGGCCACCGCCTGATGAGGCCGCTAGGGCGGAAGCTTTCCACCTCTTGGCTATGACTTGATATTCTGTTCAAAAAAATTATGAATCCCCAGTGCTGGGGATAATAAAAAAGTGACTATAGCTAGATCCTGTACGGCAATACTGATGTTGTCTGCCATACGATATCCTCACCAATCTAAGTTATTAAGAAAGCTTGATTGTCAGAGGATCAGGGAAGACCTTTTTGTTTCTTTATTTTAATTGCAATTTACTTATCAGTATGAACATATGAGTTTAGTGACAACTGTGCAAACTATGATACCTAAGAGCTGACATTTTTCTTAAGTCAGTGGTAATCATTATTAAAGTATAGTGTGTCTCATATTCTTGGCTTTAAATTAAACTGGGAAAAGTTCTCAGTCAACAAAAATCTCCATTACTGACAAACCTCACAAAGGCCAAGATCCTGTATTAATCCAAGTGTGGAAACGGTGAAAATTTAGTAACTTGCTTGAGGACACTTACAGTATGCAGAGCATTTGTTTACTGCCCTGGACAGCCTACTGCCTATACATGCATGTGTAATCACTGAGGAATTATGATTTAAGAGGGGGAGAGAATGAAAATGGAGAGAAACGTAACTTTCAGAGTTTCATTTTGTTTTTGTCAAAGTAGGAAAAGTACTTTGCAGAGCCTTGAGCAGCACTCTTTATCTTTTGTGGTGAAATAAATTGTTTTTGTTGTGCTACTTTCACAGTGACCACTGGCTTGAATCCAATCAGGCAACTCCCGCTCTGAGTGCTAGCCAAATAAATTAGCATCTATTGTTTATCTTTGTTGTCGCAGGCTGCCTGATAATTATTAAAATGTTAATCTGATTACAAATTTATGCCAGAATAATTTTCTCTTGTTTTTGGAATCTGGAATCTTATGTCACCATGATGACCAGTTCACAGCTGTTTACACACACATACACACACACACACACACACACACACACACACACAAATATCAATCATGACAAATCACACTGATTTCATGGATGATGTAATTTCTGTGTATTTTAGTGTGATTTTTATTCTTAAACCCAAAGTCCCATTTTTGTTATTAACTACACTCACACAATTGTTGACATGAATTTAATCATTTCTTTTAGAGATGATTACAAGCATCTGTTTTATTATTCAACACGTAGCACACCCATGAATCCACACACGGGGCGAAGAATACAAACATACAAAAAGAACAAGGAACAGCAATAGCCTACAGCATTTATTAATATTAAATATCTGCATTCATTTTCACAGGTGAATACAAGCCATTACACAGACACACTTGCATATACAAATATTTACTGAGAGTGAATCTTTCTCGGGGCATTTGAATAAATAATGTGATAGTTTACCCCTTAAGCAATCAAAGTAAGTAATGCACCAATTTCATATTCTCAGTGCAGAGGGCACACAGTGTGAATGTGGACCTTTACATGTTTGCTGTAACTGATTTCCAGTTCATTAATTATGTTTACTGAACATTTATAACATTCAACTGAGAACATACAGTAGGAGTAAATATTTCAAAATATTTTTTTAGTGTTTTAAACAATCTGGATCAGTGGCATAAAGAAGCTTAACTTTTGTATTTGAGAATTTTCTGTGTAATATGTATACTTATACATAATGTATGGCATTGCATTCTTACCTTAATGCCAGTAATCCACACAGCCAACAACACACAGATCCCTACATACTGTAGTAAGTAGTACATCTACTGTATAGTTCTATATCTATGTATTTATTGGACAGATAGACAACGGAATCTAGACATATTTCCCTTTGAGCTGATATTTGTTTATACAGAGAAAAAAAGATAAAAATAAAAGGAATAAAATGTAAAATTGAATAAACCCATGTTTTATCTAAGAGTGTCATTTCATGGAATAAGCACTTTCAATTACTGTATACCCCCCCCCCAAAAAAAAAAAAAAAATAAAAATAAAATAAAGTCAATCCAACCTTGAACTTGCACTGCTGGTAAGTCACATAAGCCTGTGGGGACAGACTGGACCCGGTCACAACCCTCCTCTCTCCCCTCGCTCGCATCCTCCATCAGTTCCCTCCTATTTTTCTTTATCACTTTTGCTCCTGTCAACATGTGGTATTAGTCTCAACCTCCTCTTCCCTCTGTCATTTGCACTGTCTATGGTTATCTTGTTCGCTTCCTTCGCTTTCAATTTCTCATTTAAAAGATCTTTTCTCGTAGTATTGGTACGTTATCATGTACCAATTTGGGAGACAATTGGAGAAAGGGCAATGGCAATTAAGCAGCACGATGCTGTAAACATTGACTAAAGTTAAATAGTACATGCACCATTTACGCCACTAGCTCCTCATGTTTTGCCTTTATCCATTACCATTTTTTTCTCCTCTTGTTTAAATGTAACATTTAGTCACATTTATCTTTCCATTTTCTCAGACTGTTACTAACCCTGCCCTTTAGCCCCATAAATCCTTAATTTGTTGGGCCTTAAAAAGCTATGTACATACAGGGAGGGAATCATTTTAAACTTTGCTTTAGAAGAGTTTACGAGGAGATGAGTATTTAAATAGAGCAAGGCTGGGGAGGGAAAGACACACACAACACAAGCCAAGTGTGCACACTCACACTTGCAGACTCACAATCTTTATGGGCATTTTGCCGGGGAAGCATGGGTTTGATGTGAACATAAGCAATATTTAGAAGCACAAATAAAAGGGAGATGCCGCTAACATATCGTTGCTATACTGCGAACAGCAGCACATCGTGCATCAAAACATGAGCTGAGCTTCACTGCTAGTTCTTCTGTGTAGGGCCTCTGGACTCTTCAAAGACAGGCAACTGTTCGTGCAAGTTTTACCACTGGACTGTTTGTACATCTCATGTTTAATAAACCCAGAAAACCAGGGTAGCAACTGTGCAGACAATAACTGTAGCAGGACTGCAAACATTCATAGTGAGTAAGTGTTTGTTTATGTTTGTGTGACAGTGTGCACTGTAGGATGGCTTTGAAACAGCAACAAATTGATTGTACACTCAGGCATACAGTACTTGTCAAATAAAGCTGATTCTGATTTTAGAGAATATTTCTAAGTGTCTGATCTCAGAATTCACTCACTTTTTTGTTTGAGCACTTTCTCCCCTCAGAAAAAAAAGTGCTTCTCTTTTGGGAACGGTTAAAAAGTAAATTTAGATACAGGGAGATAAGAGGCTCTATCCATGTGACTCTAGCCAAATACACAACCTGTCCTGTGCACAAATGAAGACCAAAAAGAAATCCATGCATCCTCTGAGCCAAGGAGAGCACTCAACAGCTCCACTTGTACCAGTTACTGTTTTTTCCCCTCAATACTCAGTTCCTCTTGTACCCTATGTCCCGTGGAAAGCACTGCACCTTGATTCAAGTGGGCTTTATAAAAAGGAAAAAGGGGGGGAAAAAATGTGAGAGCTTCCCCGGTGCCATTGCTAAGAAATTTGTGTCTTTGCTGTCAGCTTTTGTTGTACATGGAACATTATTTCCTCTTACTGTTTATTTGAACTCGCTCTACTTTCAGGCAACCTTTTTGCAACTGCAGGTTTGTCAGTTTGTAAAATCTTCATGGTTCTTAAAAATCCTCTGTGAACTATTCTTTCCTTTTGTTGTCTCGCCTTCACCCTCTCCCTTGCCCTCTACATCCCTCTTGTATCTCATTTCCCCCCATCTGTTTCCATTTCCCCCATCTTTTGTCCTTCTGTGTGATCTGTTGCTCCTCAGGGTGACGTTTGGTTGCAGATTGATGGTGTTCAAGCCTGACTCTGGTCAGTGAGGTCTTGCTTCATTACACATATTTCTCAATTGGTCTCCCTCTCCCTTTTTCCTTACTGTAATTTCCACTCCATATCTATTTTTTATATTTTCCTCCACCCCCATCCCTACTGCCCTGCACTCCAACAGTCTGTCCTACCCTATCTCTTCTCTGTATAGGGACTTTGTATCTCTTCTTCCCTTTGTCCCTACATTCTTTCTGCTCCTTCCATCTTTCCAGGCATTCGCCCGCCCCCTTACCTCTGCCCTGACAGATTAATAGTTTTCCTGTCCTACAGAAAAACTACTAATCTGTCAGGGCAGAGGTAAGG
>VUQK01043055.1:52883-65833 GCA_015106715.1 Bujurquina vittata
ATTGCCTCCACCTTCTTTTTTTTTTACCCACGACCCCCCCCCCCCCCCCAATCCCATCTTTTTGGAGATGTGTCGCACCCATAAAATTCAAAATTACCTTTTCACTGTTGTTCTTAAAAGGGTACATGTTCTCAATGTAAACATTTGATATGCTTTTTGTGTTCTATTGTGACTAGAATATGGGTTTATGAGATTTACACATCATTGTTTCTGTTCTACTTACGTTTTACAAAGTGACCCATTGCAGAACTAGGTTACTATTTTTTTAAAGGATGTGTGATATTATTTGTTTTTTTAATATAATGAACAGTCACTAAGCTATCATACAAATACTTGTACTGTGGCTAAATTCTATGACTGACAGACTGAAATTTGATGAGAGAAAATGGCCACAAGATGATGGGCTGGCAGAGGAGTAGCTATGCCGCTTGATGCAAATGAGAGCGCAGTTGGTTCGCCACTTAATCTTTAATAAATCTCCACAGTTGAGTTCTTCTGCTGACATTTCTGGCTATGTCAAAACAGACTGTGAACATTTGTCTGTTTGGCGAGCCGAATTTTAATTTTAGACATTTAACAATGAATCACCAAAGAGGAAATGGGAAGTTTCTAACAACCTAGTTTAGAACCATTTGGCTGTGTGCAGAAAGTCCTGCCACATTACATTATTTTTCACATGAAAGAGCTAGATCTCCATCAGAACAACTTATATGCATACCGTATATATATATATGAATGAAAATCTGCTCCACTGCATCACAGAAACAACCTAAAACAAAGATGATTTATTCCATCTATAAAGATCATGAAATGTGAATGATCTTGGTAAAACTGAAATCTGCATGTGAGCCGTGAGAGGAGAAAATGACAGACGGTTGATGATCTGGTGCCACTTAATGGAAATGAAGACTGAACTGGTTTGCTTGTAAGCGATTGTCTACATCAGAGTGTGCCCATAACAATTCTTGCTGTCACTGTGTGCTAAACATTTGTTGGTTTGGCAGACTTTCTCTTGGGCTGCCTCTTCCAGCACGACATTGCTTTGGAGAATTAGTTTTGACAGTTTTTTCTTTAGTGTGCATCTGGGAGTTTATGAGAGATGAGATATGGCAAAAGCAGTTTAGGAGAAGAGTGCAAAAGTAATTAGAGATGCCATTGGTAAAATGTAATGCCTTGATGCAAACCCAAGTGTCTCGGGGAAAGCAGTGAGTTTCCCCCAGTTTTGGTAATGCTGCTCAACAACTGAGTAAATAAGTTGAGTGTTGAATACTGCATGAAATATACCTCTTTTAATCATTAATTTATTTCCTCTTGCAGCCGTCAAAAAAAGGTTATGCAACATAAATTTGACAATGACTTTGAGTTTTTTTATGTGAAAGAGCCAAAATGCTTTGCTGCTGAGAGTGAAAAACTATTACTAAAAATAAAAATAAATAAATAAATGTCATATAATTCTGTGAACATGATGCACATTTGCCCTTTTATTTGGTACACCTGCTTGACGTTCAAAGCACATGGGCTACAACAGCAGAAGATCACACCAATAGCAGAAGATTGGAAAACATTGCCCGAGTCTCCATTTATGCTGTAACGCTCGGATGGCAGCTTTAGAATTAAAGGAAAACAACGTAAAATAATGGCTCTAACATGCCTTGTGTTAATGAGTCAACCTTTTGTGGATGTAATGGTATGGGGGATATTTTCTTGGCACAGTTTGGACCCCTTTGTACCGGACAACTGTCATTTAAATGCCACATCCTGCCATGGTCAGAGTATTGTTTCTGACCATGTCCATTCCTTTATGACCACAGTGTCCCTATCTTCTGATAGCTACTTCCAGCAGGATAATGCACCATATCATTCAAACTGGTTTCTTGAAACATGACAATAAGTTCTCTGTACTCAAATGACCTCCACAGTGACCAGACGTCAATCCAGACGAGCGTCGTTGTGATGTGGTGGAATGGGAGATTGTACAAGGAAACACAACAATTAGATGGGTTCATCTGTGTCTGTAAGAATAAGAGTTTGGCTTCATCAACATGTGAAGCGACCTTTACCACTGGGAGAATCCTGTGGGGCTTTAACATTGAAAACAAAGGCAGTGTTTTTCCTTTTCTTATTTTAGTTATTTTTAATGCAACCAGAATTTCTCGCTGAAAATTACACTGAATGTTACACCACTATTACTACTTGTTGACATATTATATACATAATATGTCAAGAGGCAATCCCCCCCTAACATCTTTTATACGATACAGACTCCCAGCCTCAATCAATTTATTTAAGATTTAAAAACCGGTGGTGCAGTGGGCTACTTGAAAGTTTCACTGTCTCCTTCCTGCATGTCCCTGTTTGATTGAATCAAATGACCTGGGCAATGCTGATATCTCCCTGCATTTGCTGAACTACCTTAGGGAATGGTTGTGCATTGCTTTCATCTTCTTTAATCTTGTATTCATTTAACAAGTATTTACAATGCAGCTAATTAAACTCTGAGTAGTATCTGCATTGGGCTGCAGTACGGTCGCTTGAAAGGGAAATGGTTGTTTGCAAATGGTATCTGGTGTCCCACCTGCTTAGCACACAGATGTTAGGTAGTGGTCACAGAAGAACTATGTCAGGATTTAAATTGCCCGTGTTACGATTTGAAAATCTGTGTTTCTTGATCAACTGCAAATTGCCTCATTGCCTAATCTGGCATCACAGTCATAAAATGCTTTTTATATCTAGCAGGCTTGACTATGGTAATGCTTTTCTACCTTGTTTGTTCAAAAACATAAATTATCCGGAATTGGTTCCAAAATCTACAGTCCAAGTGCTGACTGTCAACATTTACACCAGTTTTTTCAAGTCCCTACACCGGTTGCCTTCAGCTTATAAATTGTTAAATCACTTATTTTTAAAATGCATTATTTTGGGCTAATAAATATGCCTCACATGCATAGGGTGTGTGGTCTATTTCAGCCTCGCAGGGCCTCCAGGACAAGTCTGTTTATGCAGACAAGTCCAAAGTGCAGAACAAAACCTTTGGCGGGGCAGCTTTTGGCTTTCATGCCACAAACCACTGGAACCATATGTCACATGTACAAGCGAGTGTTGAAAGCAACTCATTTTTTGTTTTAATTCTTTTTGTTTGTTTGTTTTGGTTTGTTTGTTTGTTTGTTTGTTTGTTTGTTTGTTTTTTTAAACTATTTTTAGGCTGTTGCCCAAGTGTTAGTTTAATAACAAATGTAGAGCCTTAAATTGTGTGAAATTACATTCAAATTGCTATTATTCACATAATATTCCCAAATATAAATAAAAATAATCACACAAAGGGCAAGGGGGGACTCATGGTAGATGAGTACAGTATTCAGTTCCCAATTTCATCCTTCAATATTAACAATACATTAGAAGTCAGAAGTCCAGTAAGTTCTATCTTCACTAATAAGGGACTGCTTCTCTGTGGATATACTGTTTGTGTCCATTTAGCCATGGTGTAAGAAAGAGTGGAGCTTCAGGGCTTATGTAGTAGTCCTTCTAGGTCTAGATAGCCCCTTAAACTGATATCTAGGCTAGATAATTAAGCCTTGAATCTATGGTTAAACCTCTGTTATTTCTTGATTTGGACTCAAACTTTCTCCCTAACTGTAAACAACCAATGCACAATAACTCTGACTGTAGGAGTCAGTAGCAAAGTTGAAATACGACGTGGGTCTGCTCCAACCCTGAGTGATGAAGTTGACTAAAACTAAAACGTGCTTTAAAAAGGCTTCTTCTATTTCTCATGATTTGACTCCCACGCTTTTACACAAAAGCAATAATGCAGTGGTCCAGAAAATATATTAAGAACCAAAATAAAACAAACTCTTATAAATTCCTTAAGCCTTTTTTGGTACCCAGAGAGGATGTGGGAGGCCACATGAGAGGGGTAAAGAAAGAGACAGGAGGAAACAGAAAAAGTAAGGCAGTGACAGAGGTAGAGTGAATGAGTATTTGTGTGTGTGAGAGTGTGTCTGTGGGGGTGGGTGGGTGTTTGTGTGTATGTTTGTGTGTGAAGGTGAGAGGAGGAGGAAAAACATTTCCTGTTCTTTACTGTCCAAAGACGGGAGGTAATAAACACACTTACAGGCTCAGTCTGCAGACTGTGAGTGTGTGCGGGGAGTTGGCATCTGGCATCCAGCACCAGGACATAAAAAATCTACAAAAGGGAGGCATAATCTCTCTTTTGCGAACACACACACAAACACTCATGAGCATATGCACTCCCCCACACAGCACTTGAGGTCAGACTTTGGGACATGGAGAACAAGTGGTTTGGTAAAGTACTGCTTACTGAACTCTTGCACCAAACTTCAAAAGGACAATGACAGCGTTTTGCATGTTTTATTCCATTTACCATACTTTATAATATAACTGCTTTATGATTTATCAAAGTATCTCATGCTGTTTTAGAGCTTGATGAAAGGGGTAAGATCTCCTGAATGTCTTTGTACAAAATTGGTTTTATATTTGCTGTGACACACTCCATCTGCTGCATTCTTTAACAGTATGCATGTAAGTTCTTTTTGTGATTACCAGAAGATGACTCACATTAAACGGCAATCGACAATTTCAGTGGACCCTGACTCAAATTTTGCCTCTTTTCCACTAGTACCTACTTGGCTTGTCTTGATTCGACTTGGTTTTTAGGGTTTTCCATTACTGTAGGTTATAGTACTTGATACCAGGTACTGTTTTAGTACCTACTCAGCTGGGGTTCCAAGTGAACTGAGTCTAGCCAAAAATGTGACCTCAGCAGACTGCATGCCACTGATTGTCCAGGGAGTGAAGTCACTAGATGAGCCATGAGAGCAACTCCTTCATAAGAAAAAAATGGAAATGGCTGCAGACTAACAGAAGTTGCAGATGTTTTGTGCTTGATGGCTCATGACAGAATCCACAGGGAGCTAGATGAAGCAACTGTTTGTGTTTGTGTCAAGTCTAACCAAGTAAATACTGGTGGAAAAGAGGCTGTTGATCAATGGGCTTGATCAAATTTAGGTTTTTTTTTTGTTTGTTTGTTTGCTTTCTTGTTTTTCTGCGGTCTCCACAAAGTGTGAGGCTGTCTTATACCCATTTTGATGTCCATAGTTATTTCTCTTTTATGTATTTTTCCTTTTCAGGATAGTGTTATATTTAGAGTGGTTATTTGTTCCAGAGATAAAAACCTAAGCCTTGTCGTCTCAAGATAGAGAAAAATCATTCTAAAGGAACACATCATATAAATATACTGAACCGCAATTTTTCTTTTTACTCAGCAAGAAATGAAAAGAAATGGATGTCATTAATTAAAGGTTGAATTTTGTTTATTACCTCACAGGATTATTGTAATTAGGTGAACATTAGGGAAAAAAAATGCCCAAACTCTCTTCTAAACATGTAAATATTAGTAAAGCCATCAGCAACATTCAGGATTTCAGAAAATTCTAAAAGGTAATGAATCATGTTTTCCTGATATTTTTCTCAGCTTTCTTACTTTTACAGTGTGCAGTACATCGGTGTCATCTAATATGAATAAAAACTGACTAACTTTATTAAAGAAAAATTTTCAATGACAGTCATTGAATAAAATAATTTAATAAATTTAAATATAACTGACACTTTTTCTGGTAACTAAAATTAAATTTAATTAAATTTTAGTTATACAGCACCAATTCACAATAAACAGTTGCCTCAATGCCCTTTACATTGTAAGATAAAGACCATAAAATAATTAAAGCAAGCACCTGGCAACAGTGGGAAGGAAAAACTCCCTTTTAACAGGAAGAAACCTCCAGCAGCCTAGGCCTATTGCACCATACTGTAACTAAGGTTGGTTCAGGGTCACCTGATCCCATTGTGACTGTATTTAAGATAAGGTGAATGCATGAATTAGCTTTTCAGCATCATGTTGAGAAAGCATGTTTCTAATTTTGGAGATACTGCACTAATGCAAAAAAGCAGTCATGAGCATTATTTAATATGTGCATTGAAGGACATATCCTGGTCAAAATGACTCTGAGATTTCTCGCAGTGTCACTATTGGCTAAAATGCCATTGGGATTAAGTATCTGGTTAGACACTATGTTTCTAAGGTTTATACGGCCTAGTGCAATAACTTCAATTTTATCTGAATTTAGAAGCAGGAAATTAAAGGTCATCCAGGTCTTTGTCTTTAAGATATTCCTGAAGTTTAACAAATAGGTATGTGTAATTTTGCTTCGTAGATAGATAAAGCTGGGTGTCATCTGCATAACAGTGAAAATGTATGCAAGGCTTTCTAATAATACTGCCTCAGGGAAGCATGTACAGTGTAAAAAGAATTGATCATAGCACAGAACCCCATGGAACTCCATAATTAACCTTATTCTGTGAAGATAACTCCCCATTTACATGAACAAATTGGAGTCTATTAGATAGATATGATTCAAACCACTGCAGTGCAGTACCTTCAATACTTTCAGCATTCTCTAGTTGCTGTAATTATGAATATAATATATTGAATGCTGCACTGAGGTCTAGCAAAAAAAGCCTTTTTAAAGTTTACTCAGACACATAAATCAGCAATAAAGAGTCAAAATAAATATCAGAAGTAGTGAAAGTAGATGTACACAAACTGAGAGATGTCTATGATTATTTTTTTTTCTAATGTTTAGAATTTCATTTGTTAAGAAAATTTATGAAGTCATTACTAGTTAAGGTTACACTGCACTAATCCACTATATGCACTGATGTAGTGTGTCAGTTGATAATCATATTAGTCCCATTGACAGATTTAATTTATAAATGCTATTAGAATCTGCTTTAGCCTCCCTGCATTCCCTGCACAGCAGCATGGTGCTTTGTAACTGCCAACATAATCAAGTCTTCCCACCAGTATATGCATGGACCAGTGGAGAGGTTACAGAACCGAGCTTCTGCTACACAAAATTTTTCACTGCAGCATGAGTGATATTTCTCCAGAGAAAATATAGCTATATAAGTTTTTCAATGACATTTCTGTCTTAACAAAAAAAAAAAAATGACCTTCATAGAAATGATGTTTCAATGTGATACTTGAACCGTCATACTTTATTATAGAGCACTTCCTCACTTCTTGGCAGTTTCCCTCAGCACTAAACCGCCAAGAGAGTGCTGACGTATCCTCTGGACAGAGGAAAGGGATAAGAAAGGAGACATTGTGGTGAAATGAGGAAGTACAGGAAAGTATTCAAAGGGAATAAGTTAGCAAAGAAAAAGTGGGATAATCAGGGAACTAAAGTACACAATAGTGTAGGTGTATAGAAAGAGAGGTGGGAAAGGACAAGAAAATGACTTTTAGTGAGTTGTATGTGCGGCTGGACACTAAAGAAGGAGAAAGTGACATATATTGGCTAGGCAGAGATATTGGGCTGGAAAGAATGTGCAGCAGGTTAGGGTGGTTCAGGATAAAGATGAAAGTGTGCTAACAAATGAAGAAGAACGTGAGTTGAGACGATGGAAGGAGTGCTTTAAGGAGCTGTGGAGCAATGTAGAAAGACACAAAAGGATGAATGGTAGAGAGTGAATCAGGAAGTGCTGAAGACTAGTGAAGAGGATGAAGACGAAAGGCAGTTGGTCCAGATGACATACCTGTGAAGGTATGGAGAGGTCTAGGAGAGAGAGCAGTGGAGATTTTGACAAGACTGTTTAATACAGTCTTGGAGAGGGAGTGGATGCCCGAGGAATGGAGAAGTTTAATAATACCGATTCTGAGTTTAAATGTCTGGGGTCAACCGTCCAACAGACCAGTGCCAACCAGGAGGAAAAGAGAAACACCTCAGAGGAAGTTCATGGATGTAGTGAAAGAGTATGGAGGACCATAAAGGACGGCCTGCAGAGGTTGGTGTGATAGAAGAGGATGTTAGGTATAGGGTGAGAGAGAGGCAGATGATCTGCTGTGGCCCTAAAGGAAACAGTCAGGAGAGGTTTTCATTATAGAACACATCCATTTGTTAAACATGTCGCTTCCTCATGCAGTTCATGCAAATTCACACAACTGATGACTTAGTAATTTCTACACCATCAAGACTCACTTTGTTCCTCCACTAGCTCACAGTGTGATGGCCACAGGCCCAAGCCAAGCATCAAGATCATGTTTTTTGAATCTTGAATATTCTATCCAAAGGTTGGTTTGATAACCATTCCGTCCAAACAAAGGCCTTCAGTCTGAATCAATCTAAAGTGTACTTTCTATTTCAGTGGCAAGCTCAACCTTTCCTGTTACATTCTTCCAGCCCTCAAGGGAACAGCTGGCCTTTGGATTGATTTAGTTTAATAAAACTGATGATATAAAAAAATAATGGTGTGGTACTATAGCTGTATAAGTGAAGACAGGTGATAGCAAGTCCTGTTTTATATGTTACTGTTAGTATCACTATTATTGTTATTCTTCATTAAATAGATTCTTTAAATATATATATAGAAATGGAAAGGAGGCTTACAGGCAAAGCTGGGACTGGAATGCATTACTACTACTACTCAATCTCTTTTTACCAATTAATCTATAAAGTATATGGATATTTCTAACTATGAAGAAAATGAGGTTTGCTTAGAAGCTAGTTATTTATGAGAAAACTATCAAGAATAGAAAGGGCTGTTGCTTTATAATGCACATATTACACAAACACCATAAACCTGGAATGCTTTTGATAGAAAAAAAAGCAAATCTTAAAACAGATGAAATTATATATATTAGAAACTATAAAAATGTTATATATATATATACACCCCCCCACCCCTACGCATTCATATGAATGTATATATGTATATAATTGTTTCTAGAAATTGCTGAGAACTTATAATCATTGCATTAGGTTGTATTAAAATGAATGAAGTGCTGTTTTGGCGTCTCTGCTGAGATTCCCCAGTCCATTTTCTATGTCAAGTAAATTGCTAAAAAGATCGCCTAGGGTGTCATTACTCCATCTGTCTTTGGCTCTGTAGCAGTCTGGCACTGTCCTATTCTGTTGCTTCTTCCTCTTTTCAGTCCTGTCATTTTCACTCTGCTTGTTTCTCTCACTCTTGTCTCTCCTCTGGGATGTTTGTGAAGATATGTCAGTCTCTCTTTTAATCAATTTGACGTCCATTCTGTGACTGTGGCAACAAAGTGTCTTTATCTCTTTGGTACAAGGAAATATGGGTTTCTATTTTATTTTTCCATTATAACCTTTTTTCTACGAATTTATTTCCCACAGTGATTCTTTTTACATATTCTGTTTTTCATCACAAATTATACACTTTACCATCATTCTGAGTTGTTCTCACTCACTTCTCATATTTATCACTTAATATAATCCAGTCTTGGCTGTTATCAATGCATTTCCAAAAAAAAAAAAAAAAAGTTTGGACAAGGGCATGTTAAAAACCTTTTAAACATTTAATAACCAAGGAGGGCAATTGATTTACTTTTGAAAGCTTAATGTTTTCTCATTCTTACTTTGTCAAGGATTTCCCTTAATAGTTGGGAATCTTGTTTGTCATATTTTTAATTTCATAATGCATGAATGGATGACAAGCAGCTGTGATATGTGCAAAATGTAGTCTTGCTAAAAGAAATTTGGCCTCTCCTTTCAAACCACTTCAATCCTAAGCCACCGCATAGAATATTTTTATGCAACAAAATCTCAATTTGTTTTGTAGGAATTATATATATATATATATATATATATATATTTATATATATATCCTTTTACTGTGCAGTGAGCACTGTAGTACGGTTGTCTTTTATTTGTTTTTGTTCCCTCTATTTAAGTTCAAATCATATTAATGTTTGATGTGAAGAAACAACTCATTTCAAATGTCTTTAACATAAAATAGCAAACCTGTTTAATATATATATATATATATATATATATATATACACACATTGTGTAACAATGTAGGGAGTAAAAGTTAAAACTTGTCAGAAAAATAAATAATGAAGTTAATTATATCAACTCCAGTGCAAGTGCAAGCCTGCCTACCTGAAGCTACGCTGTGTGAAGGAGTGGAAGTGGAGAAGGTGAGGACAGCAGTCTTTGTATCAATATTGTTGCAATGAGAAATCACTGGTTAATTTTTAGTATCAATTAGTATCTGAGTATTCTCACAACCCTATTCAGTGCATATGCCGTATTTGCAGTACTGAAACAAACAAAACGTTTTGTCGCGTTTTGTTTGTGGGGCTCTGTTTTAAACGTCTAGCTTGATGACTCAGTGAACTTTATTGAATATTGTTTGTATGATTCAGTTAAATATTTTCCGCCCAACATTTTGCACTCTCAAACGGAAACTCTAAAAACAATACGTAAGCAATGCTAGCCTCAAAAATACACCTGCCCACGCTTTTCAGTGCCAAAATTTAGTGGCTAATCTGATCAAGGTCATTTCTCAGCGGGAGCAAACAACTTCTTTTTCAAACTGACCCCAGTTTAGTGCGAAGTATTTTTGTTGCTCATGAGAGCTTGGTCTATGGCCACCATCAAGCAGTTTTCAGTTGAAGAGTTTATAGTTTCCAAGCCTGAAGATGGTGTGTCAGGTGAGGAGAATTAGTTTTATTTATTCATTTTGCATTGCCAAAGTGAGACTGTCGCTTTGAATTTCTTTTTGTTTTTTTGCTGTACAAAAACAATCTTTGCTCACTACCTAACCCCTCTGCCAAAAGTAGCTGCCTGAAACTTTTTTATTTTTTACTTCATGAAAATGAAGTTGAAGGATCACTGTTTTGACACACTGGAGAAGATCTGCTGCCCATTGCAGAGGTCAAGAGGTAAGAGCTACATTGTTGCATTTATGGCTGCAGCTCAACTCTACTTAACAGAAGAGTTTATGCAGTGATTTCTACATCAGAATTGTGTCCGTTCCACACGGCCCACCTGATTGTCCAGAGAAACAGGCCTTTCAGTACTGGTCTTCAGACAGTACAGAAATTTCTCTGGATTCTCAGAATATTCAGTGTTGCATTATTGCATATGGGGTTTTTAATTATCTGCAAAGTGTACATTTTTTAAAGGGTACCATATATAAAATTGCCAGACAAAATTGTAATTGCTAACAAAATTTGTTGTAATTTTCATCTTTCTAATAAGTTTGCCTTGCCTGTAACAACACTTCCTTTCTACTGGCTTTCTACTCCTGAAAACTCCTTAAAAAAGAAACACTAAAACAATATGTCAGGATACACAAGGCCTCATATGCATCTTCAAGCGCAGTACAGGCTGCAGACTCGTTTCTCTTGTCTGTTGCTTTAATATTCACTGTATCCCATCATCATTGAGAAGTCTTCACAACTAAGATTAAAAATGTGAGAGAAAATCTACAGTGTGTGGATTTAATGAGTTTCACTCGGTCTTATTTTTTTTAAAAAGGGAGAGAGGGGTGATTTTCACTGTAGTCAATGCTCTCCCAGTCAACATGTCTGTGTAGAGACATACAGTGCAAACAGCCACGCACACTCAAACATGCACACACCTTATTACTCAAATGGATAGATCCTGACAGGCATATCTATGTCCTCTCAGCTCGCCAGAAAGCTGCTAATCTTTTCAAACTATCAGCTTGCAGTGACTATTAATTAGCTGCCTTTCCAGTATTCACTGATTATCTTGGCATTCTGCCAGTAGGGTTGGTCTTCAGTTGTCATTTCCACTGGAGGTGTGTGTGTGTGTGTGTGTGTGAGGTGAGAGAGAGAGAGAGAGAGACCAAGCTTTCTATATATTGTCCATTTAATCAGGAATTATTTCTACTCCCAAGCCATTGTCTCCCTAATACTTGTGTCTTTCACAATCTAGTTAATTTGTCTCCATTCATCTGGGTCTCTGTCATAACATAAAACCAGTCATTTTATCTTAGTCTTTTTATCATAAGCCTTGTTTCCTCTCTCTTTCATTCTCTTCATACTCTATAGTCTATGATTTTCCGATCATGATCCATCTGTTGATGCCTAACTAACTAAAAGACGGAACTCTCTAAAATGCCCTTGTGAGACTGACAAAAACTTTTATGCAAATTTCTCTTCTAACTTAACCGTGTGCATGAGATGTGTGATAGAAAAACCTATTGTATACTCACATTTTATTCCAAAGCATTTCCCTTGAATTAAAGCTGAAAATCTCCACTTAAATAACATGTTGATTGTATGATTTTAAAATCCACTGTGGAGACCTTTAGAGACAAAATTATAAAAAATGGCACTGTTGTCCAAATATTTATTTGCACAGTGTCGGGAGGTTTTTTGGCTTAATTTGAAGATGTAATGGTGACATGGGCTGGTATATGCCTGCATGCACAAAGCATTAGAAATTTGCATTCATGGAGAAATGCATCCATAGTATTTCTTTTCTGATCCTGGATCTCCAGATAGCTGCATGTAAATCTGTGAATTTGTGCATCTAGTCTCAGCTTTCTGGATGGCAACTTTTATCCTCCAATGTTGGTTATCTGCACACAATGTCATTCACTGATTTTGCTTGCTAGAATGGATTTAAACTTTCCAACCTGATACATCCCATTTCTGTCACTTTGGGATGTGTTCTGCTTCAAGCACCACGCTGCAGGGGCATGACTGTATTAAGCTTATCTAAATGTATGAAAACTTAAATCTTTGGCAATGGACAGCCGTGTGCTTGTATCTGAAACACGTACAGTAAGTGTGGTGCGTGTGTTTGAAAATGCTGGTGTAGAAACCTTAGAAATCTTATGGCATGTCATCTCTGCACACAGAATACTGATGTTTGCCACTCTGATTGCTTTTTTCAAAGATAGTGACAAGAGGCCAAATATGACATCTGTAGATTTTTCCACATGTATCATACCCTCCCTACATTTGGATACTTGTAATGATGGACTTCATTAGAAATTTAGATTTTTAAGAGAGGGATAATGATAAAAAAAGTTTTGCCCTTTGTGTCATTATTGATATATATGATTGATTGAATTGATATATATAT
>VUQK01043056.1:0-10733 GCA_015106715.1 Bujurquina vittata
ACCGTGATACAGTACGTCACCAGGCTCTCGATGGATGAGCGGTAGAAGGTCAGCATCAGGTTTGCGTCCAGGTTGTTCTTCCTGAGGAAGTGAAGTCTCTGCTGAGCCTTCTTGATAACTAATGGACAGATGTGGTTTATTGTTAAATTTTTATGGCCAATAAATCTCATAAAATGAGCAAAACCCTCAATGAAATACTCATAGTAAGCCATACTATGTATGTAATACCACCACCAGCTTGACATCAGACAAGCAGCCTCATATTGTGCTAAGCCCTCACTAAAGACTTAAAGCAAGCCAGAGATTTACTCTTGTCCACCCTGCTGCACAAGACTCTTTTGCCTTCTTAGAGTCCCCTGTCAGCGTTCTTTTTGGTCTTTTTCTTTAAGCTGTCTGAAGGCTCATACTTGGTGTGTGACATAGTGCCTTAATTTAGGTTACGTTACCTTACCTTAATTTAATTAACTTGCACACTTCTTGTGGAAAAACGGTGCCCAATCAACCAAAGTTACATAGTGCATTTGGGTCCAGAGTGGGAATGAAAGGGGAGTCATTCTCCTTGACATGTGTTAATGTGCCAATTACTCATTTTGTAATGGTTATTTTATAGTTAAGATACAATAACAAGAGTTATTGAAGTGCAAACCAACAGCAGTTGACTGTGTATTTGTTCTTGTTAAAGATGTAGATTTTAAAAGTGAGTGTATCTTTAAAAAAAAAATAAATTTAAACAGATATAAAGCCTTCAGCCCTAAGGTTTCACAAAGCAGTAATTTACTCAAATGTTGGTCTAACAGGAGTAAATTAGTAAGTAAGTGTGTTTGCGCGGGACTATCTCACTTTGATTTGTTTATGCAACCAGAAAGGTGTATGTGACATTAAAGTGGGTTTGTTCATAGTATTGAAATAACATATTATCCATATTGGTTTTTTTTGTTTGGTTTTTTTTGGGTCGCAAATCTATGTCAAAAAAGTAACATCTAAAAGGGTCTTTGTCTGTGCACAAAATACCTGTTTGAACATAAAGGCATTGTGGATTTAAAATTTTTTATTTTTCTTTTGATAATTATAAATGTGTGTTGAGAATGATTCTTTTTACAGTTTATTCTTCTCTGGAAAGAGAACTGCAGTTTTGTCTTGATGAATATTTGAAAGCTACTAATGCAGTGTTCATGAAGAACCTTCTGTTTGCCAGGTGCATGGTAAGCTTGGATGATTGAGGAGTCACTGTCCTTCTGATGTGTGCTGCTGTGCACGTGTGTGGCCTGCTCAAGTCAAACGATGTGGGATAACCATGCATCATCAGCATTTCTAGAAAAAGCAATCAGACGTCTTCATACCAAATGATAAAAGCAGCTCGCTGTATAAGAGTGTGTGTTTGTGCGCTTGTGTGTGTTTGCCTCTTTGCATATGTGTGTTGTTGCATCTCTAATTATGGATTACAGAAACCCATAATGATTGTGTTACCGTGCTGTGACGCACAAGACCGTTCGCTTCACAGGCAATACTTTGTGATGCTTGTGCGTGTGCAATGGACTCTGTGTGTGTGTGTGTGTGTGTCCATCCGTGTTAAAGGCTCCAACCAATTTGGATGTTGAAAACTGAGAATGAAGGGCTCACATGGCATCAGAGGGTGTGTTCGCCATGTTTGTGGTGTGTGTGTTTTTGCGACACAGGTGGGGTGAAGGCTACTCACTTCCTCCCAGAGGAACTCATAAATGTACTCACTTGGCTTTAACTGTGCCTCTTCATCTGATGACTGCCTCCTTTGCAGAGCATGAAAGAGAGAAAAAAGAAGAATTATAGCAGAGGCTTAAGCACTCTGTAGGCTGCTTTATTTTTCACACAAATTATACAAATACATGCACTGCAGAGTGGACATTTGATGGGAGCGGAAAATATTTAGTGTGGGAGTTTTACAGCAGCAACATCCAGCTGTTCTCATAAGCAAAGATAAAGAGCTTTTACAGTAAAGGGGCGGGTGACTGCTCAGGGGGGGCTCACGAACAGGTCTGGCTTTCTCCCCAGAGGGACTGCACCTGCACTGGGCTACAGGAGGAGGGAGAGGTCCCTGGAACAGTAGAAGAATAAGCAGGCTCTGAAAATGTGTGAGAAGGTACCAAAGCAAATTAGTAACAAGAAGTAATTGTTTCCTGGATGAATAATAACATTAAAGTGGTCGTCCTTAGTTGTTGCATTCCTGACAATACTGAGGGTATGTTCTGTTGTGTGGAGTTGTGTCCTAGAAGATCGTGGCAGAGTGGCTCATGACACAGGATGAGTAAAGGAATACGAAAGAAAATGTGTATTTCTTTTTCACAAGTTGCATGCAACAAAGGTCACAAACAGGCAGACTTTGCTTGAAGTGGTCACAAGCCAAAACCAACCCATCACTGCGCTATTATACAGTGTGCAGTGCAGTCTGAGTCTGAGGTGACCTGCAGGTGTAGTGGTGTAGGATAGCTAGTAATTCAGGTTTGCTTTAGATCCAGTAAAATGCATGTGTTGCCAAAACACAGTATAATGTTGGAATGTTTGACTTGAGGGTGGGATCTCCGTGAAGGCTCTGACTGATTGAATAAGAAGAGATAATAAATAAGTGGTGCTGCTTAGAAGCACTGGTGTTGATTCATAAAGCGAAGTCTGAACAGCTGAATACTTTTTCAAACCAGTTCAGCATCTGCCCATAGAAGGAGGACAATGGGAGCCTAAAGCTGTCCCTCACTGAAGAGTAATTAGATCCTTTCTTACTCTGAATCATCTCACAGTGCTGCCTTTGTACATTGTACTTCAGCAACTGGGTTTAATGGAGACATAAGTAACTATAGGTGAATGACCGAGGGGATACCTGTGATCTATAAAGCAATTTCTCAATTCCAAAATGTTATGAAGTAATGCCCTTAAAGGGGATCTCTTGAAGTCTATAAAAGCACATATGACTCAAAATGAGCCGTGGGGGGTTTAGCTCACACAGGAGTCATCCGAAGAAAAACCCCATTTTATATATTGACAGGAAGAATCCTAAAACTACGGTGATTCATTGATGTTTCCTGTTGCTCGCCTCTTCCATTTAATTTAAACACATACAATACAAAATTGAGCTGGCTTTTCATTTTCTTACACGTGTGAGTATATCTTATGTGTGTGTGTGTGTGTGTGTGTGTATGCACACATGCATGTATGGGTGGGTGATCTGTCTTTCAGTCGATAAAGACAAAGGTGGAGGGAGACCCAGGAGATGATGAGACAGAAGGCACTAACTCCTGGGATGTCCTGCTGGGACATAAGATGAGCAAGGTCAGGGAGGTACGGGAGGGGTTGGAAAGCTGGGATGTGAGGATGAGAGAGAACAAGGGGTGGGCAAGGGGTACACCGAACATCAAGTTCCAACTCATGAGAACCAGATGAAGGGCAGACTGGATGACTCTCTGGGGCTAAGAAGGGAAGAGAGGGGGAAGAAAAAGGCTCATAAAGCTGTCAGAGTCCGCCCGCATCTCTCTATCACGGCTCAGTGTGTGCCAGATGCATTGCTTTTAGTGCTAGTTCTCATGCATGTTTCAATCATAAGCCAACATGTGTATTGTAGGGCTGTAGATGTGTTTAATTTGGGGCTGACCCAGAGTTTGACAAGCGATGTCATCTCCTCGCTAATAACTGAGGATGATGGACGGTTTAGGAAGAATGAATAGTAGAAAATCTGATAGGAAAAGACATTTGTTGTCTTCCTCCTTTGCAAGCATATGTTTCGTTTCCCTGGAAGATGCAACTCAATACCACACGAAAAGCTTTTAAGTTTCATAAAAAGTCACATTAGCCCTTTGTGTCTGCCTGTAAAAATTTAGTATCTCTGCTAAAGGGGCCGACGCAACATAACTCATGTGAATGAAAAACATTCTTTGAATACATACAGCCTCTTTAAGCATACGCGTTTCTCTTTTTTCTGTTTATTTTGTTGCAGTGGAGCACGATAAAGAATTCCTGCCAGTGCGGCGGCATCATCGAGAGTTCAAGTTCGATCTGTCGCGAATTCCTGAGGGTGAGGCAGTCACTGCTGCCGAGTTTCGTATATATAAAGACTTCATCCATGAACGGTACGACAACGAGACCTTCCGTATCAGCATCTACCAGGTGCTGGAGGAACACTCAGACAGGTGAGTTTAGGTTATTGTTGCGTGTTAAAAGAACCAGCTGCAGTCTCTGTGCTGAAATCATGCTAAGTGGCAATCATTTATCTGAATTTCAGGAGTGGGACCACACCTCACGCACTAAAGCTACAGCACACGTCCCTGTTTGTCTGGGAGCTGTCGCCACTCCTCACTGAGGCCTTCCCCAAACCGCAGTCTCAGGCCCAGATCTTTGCTTACTCCATCCACCATTCTCTTTCATTAAACACTGTGTAATCATAATTGAGGTGTGGTTCCTGTTAGTGGAAAAAAAACCCCAAACAGAATCAATAAACTGAAATTCATTTTTCATCTAGTGTCACAAGCAGGTGGTTTGGTTACCTGCAGAGCTGAGCCATGATACACAACTGTGCTCACATTCAATTACCTAATACTAGTGTGCAGACAGGGTAAACTAGCATTTAGTTCAAATCACTCATTTTCTTAAGTACAGATGTTTAGTCTGAAATTATTTATCAGTTAATTTGTTTCTTTGGTTTTCATCCTGTTAGGCCTCTTTCACAGTAAACATTTAGACTGATCTTCCTGCGGGGAGAAAAATGCAGTTTAAATTCATTAAAGATTCAACAGTTTGTTTCAAAGACCTTGATACACATACCAGAAGGTATATACATACCTCTGGAATGGCCCGTATCCTGCTTTCTTCAACCCTTCCTAAAGGATTCTGTTATCCAAAGGGAACAACACTGTCATTTATTCCTTTGCCAAAGACAGGCCCAGGTACATGAATGAACCAGAGTGCTGTGACACACTATCTGCCCAGTCAGAAAATAGGTCGGAATACATGAATGGCCACATGCAGAACAAGGGATTTTAGTCTCCAATGATGAAAGGGCAGAAAAGGTCAAAGTGTACTGCTGAACAATAGGAGCAACTTGGATATGCACTGTTTCGCTCACTGCTTTTCATACAGTTTTGTCCTCTTTCACAGCTGTACTTTTTGCTCCCTTTCTCTCTCTGGCTTTCTGGCTATCCCACAAAATTCCAGTCAGTGATGGACTGTGTGTAGTGTATGAAAGGACCCGTCGTTTATAAAGCCATTATTGTCAATTAAGAAAATGAAATGTTCCCCTGGGCCTCACCAGCTGGAGCCCTCCCTGCCTCCCTTCCTTTACTCTCTGTCTTGCTTCATCTCTCTCTTTGGTTCACTCTGTCACACTCCCTCTTTCCACTCAACAGCTTCGCTTCAGTCACTTAGCTTTGCACTCTGTCACATTGTTTCTACCTTTTTTAATAGGGTATGTCAACATCTAATTTTAAATGAGTTTTCTTGTCCCTTTCAGGGAGTCAGACCTATTTCTGCTGGACTCAAGAGTGATCTGGGCAGCGGAGGAGGGCTGGTTGGTGTTTGACGTGACAGCCACCAGTAACCACTGGGTCCTGAACCCTGGCAGAAATCTGGGTCTACAGCTGGCTCTGGAGAGCACAAATGGTCAGGGTAACGAATGTCAGCACATAGAGTGACATCAAAATGTTTAGTGACTTGGCCCATAAAGAGCAAAGGCCTGTCCTGGTTTAAATCTGGCAGCTTTTTCCTTGTGTACTTGTCTTGTGGACTACTTCCAGTGCTCCTGCTACATTTGGATCTCTCCATGAAAGTCCTGTTCTGTTCACTGTAAATCTCAAATTTGCATAAAGATCTAATATTGAACTTTTGTGTCACACGGACCCAGTCACCCAGTCCCTGGCTATGACTATGACCTGTATGAAGTTTTTTTTAGACACTCACGGGATATAATGAATTTGTTTCTCTGGGTCAGAATCTCAGCTCAGTTTTACTGTCAATCACATGACTGTGGCACGTGCCATTGTCCATCAGCACACAATGGATTGAAAAGGCCGAGTTCAGAAAGAGGAGTTTGCTCTCTTTTCTTAAGTGTTGCCTAGTTTGATGAGTCTTAAATTCTGCTACTATATTTGGACATTTTCGGAATTTGGCATAAACAACATAAAAGCATAGATCCATCCTGCCTTGTATCAATGTGTCAGGCCGGTGGTGATGATGTAATGGCATGTGAGATATTTTGTTGACACATTTTGAGCCCCTCACTAGCATCATCATCATCACAAGTTTGGCTGGTCTATTGAGCATTGTTGCTGACCACAGTGTACCCATTTTCTGATGGCTACGCCCAGCAAACTGGTTTATTGAACATGACAGTGAGTTCGCTGTACACAGAAGGCCTCCCCAGCCACCAGTCACTCAATCCAATCGAGCACCTCTAGGATGTGGGGAGATATACATCACATGTGTACAGCCAACAATATCTTCAGTAACTGTGTGGTTCTATCATGTCAATATGAACCCAAATCTCTGAGGAATGGTTCAAGCGTCTTGTTGAATCAATGCCACAAAGAGTTAAGGCAATCTGAAGGTAAAAAGAGCTCTCACCCAGAACTGGCTGTAGCTCAGAAGTTAAAGCAGGTCATCTATTAATTGGAAGGTTGGTGGTTCGATCCAGTCTGCATGCCAAAGTATCCTTGGGCAAGATACTGAATTCCAAGTTGCTCTCCGATGCATTCGTTGGAGTGTGAATGTGTGTGAATTTTAGATAGAAAGCACCTAATAAAGTGGCCATGAAATATATTGCATGTATACATAGTGGTATGTATTCAGTTCATGTCCAATTTCAGTGAAAGTACTTTCCAGTTACCATAAAACGCATTCAGAATAAAGATTTAAAAGACAAAAGAGTTTCAGCTATATTTAAGCGTAAACATTACAAAATAACAACCCTGAGTAAACTGCATGAATCATAGGACGGCACAGATGATTATGGTTAGATGTTCAACACAAATGAAGGTCAGCGTTGTATTAAAACAGGCGTAAGCCTCCATCATCGCTGAAAAGGTTACAATCAGATGATTTCTTCCTTGTGTGCGAAAAAGATAAATCAAACCCTGCTCCTCATCATTCATCAGCAGTCATTCATCACCACTATCATCTGCCATGCCCTCAGCATCATTAGCAGACATGCAGAAAATACAGTGTGTTAACCTAAGGATAACATCTCAGCAGGAGTTTGTCATCTTGAGTCTTAAATGTTTGTCAGTATAAAACCTTATCAACAAACAGTTAGCAGAGTTTGTTTGAGAATGTCATCCATCAAAGGGTGGCAGGATGTTACATGTTGCTGTAGGTGCAGAAAACAGACACTGTGCAGCCTTCAAGGCGTTCAAGGGGTGTGCTGGTGAGGCCGTATCTATGAGTGTGTGTTTGTGGATCAGGTATGAAGGGTTATGGGTGAGCATGTACAGACAGGCTCCCGGGACTTCTCGTCGCCAGCAGCGACCAGAAGCCTTGATTTACCGCTGAACAGCGATCAGATACACATTCTTCAGTGCAGGAACCAGATAGACACTGCTGGAGCGCATGTACATGCACAACCACCCACGCAAACAGGAGAAGGGAGGCTTTGATATTCAGTGCTGCATTTGTTCTTGCCATTTCAGAGGTGGAGAAGAGAAAGGAATTCAGGGAAGAAAGTCTCAGCTGTAAAACCAAATGTAGTGAAAGTGGTTTCAGCATGAACAGGACCCCACATATGCAAAATAAAATCTAAACAAAGGCGCACTAAGCAGGGACAAATTTATTTGATTTCAGGAGTGCAGGCTTTCTCATTTTTACATTGCTCTGTCTGAACAAAGCCAACACCTGTTGTACTGTCCTCACTGTCACCCCCTACAGGAGAGAGTATCAGTCCTCGGATGGCAGGCCTGATTGGTCGCAGTGGGCCTCAAAATAAACAGCCCTTCATGGTGGCCTTCTTCAAAGCCACTGAGGTGCACCTGCGAAGCATCCGCTCAGCCCCAGGGGGGGGCAAACAGCGTAACCCCAACCGTTCGAAAGGGGCAAAGAGCCAAGAGGCACTCAGAGTGGCCAATGTTGCAGGTAAACACAAAATGTGTTTGTGTTTTATAAACATTCAGCAGTGATTTACTCGGGCATGTTGGGATAACCCCTGGATCTATTTGTTGTTTTATATCCTCTGTGAAGAATTCATGGAATGGGGCATAAATAACTGATCCTCTACAGTTTCATAATAAAAGGGCCAACACATACAGCATACTCACTAAGGTGCAAACACACACACGTACGTGCATGTGCGGAAATACAAAAGTACGTCCTTGGAGTGGATGTGATTCCTGCGAAGCATATTTGAGGCCTTTGTTTTGGAGGTGTGAGAGGGCTGTGTTTATGTGAAGCACTGAAACATTAGACTGTAATGCCTGAGCTTCAAATATGCCTCTGCTGTCTTTGTTTATTTACACAAGCATTACAGAGTACTCGGGGCCAAGTTCCCTGCATGGAGGTAAGGCAGCACAGGCTTTTATGGCAGAACACATCTGCAGTGTGCTGTGGGGCAACCCGGGCCACGACACATGGGCTAAATGGGCCTGTTTAGAACTTTGAAAGGCAGTGGTCTTTAACTAGATGATGAGAACCAGTCGCTCATCATCATTTTCAATGTGAGCTGCTTTCAGGAACTAATGCACCACAGAGCTCCAGAGGTCACCAGAAGAAGCGAGAGATACCATTTGATAGAAAACAGGCTATTCTTTTCAACACATGGACCGAGTAAAAAAGAAAAAAGACATGTTGAAATAAGTGAAAAGGGGGGGAGAGAGAATAAATAAAGTCTCGAGCTGTGAAAATGTGGCTCGGCTACTCTGTATGCACATCTGTTTCATCCAGTGGAAACTCGAAGCCCAGCAGCGTGACCTCCATGCAGGATAGCCTATTCATTTGAAACAATTAACCAAACCGTTGCTCTATGTGGAGGTGGTTTCTTTTAGTCATCCTATAACTGTTGATGTTTTGTATGAGAACATCAGGCGTGTTTAGGTCTGCTCTTTCTCATTGCTGCCTAATTGAGGTCTGACGGTAGAAAATTGTTACTCATCTAGCCGAGAAGGATAAAAGCGCTTGTTCTGAAGTACAAACTCTCTCTCTCTCTGTTTTTCTTCCCGTTCTATAGAAAACAGCAGTACTGACCAGAAGCAGGCATGTAAGAAGCATGAGCTCTACGTCAGTTTCCGAGACTTGGGGTGGCAGGTACGGAAACCATTTTTCTTTTTTGGTCGCCAAAATTGCTTGGCCCAACAGAAGCCTAAATCAGACACTGCTGTTTGCCGCTCTTATCCCAGAATCCTGATGAATGACACAATGGAAGCCCAGAAATACTTGAGTCCAAAGGCTTACTTTCCAAATGCTATAGCCCAGGTGAAAAAAGCTTTCAGCCAATGAAGTTGCTGCAGACACTGGTGAAGGGGGACAGAAAACATCCTCTATACCTTTAATAGAAAAAAATCTATATATAAAGAAATACTTAACATATACAAACAGTATAGCCACACGAACAAAGACCAAACCTGAATTTCTCCTCTGCTCTCAGGACTGGATCATCGCTCCAGAAGGATATGCAGCATACTATTGCGAGGGAGAGTGTGCCTTCCCGTTGAACTCCTACATGAACGCCACAAACCATGCCATTGTGCAAACACTTGTGAGTAACCATAGAACGAGGGCAAAAATGCAGCAGTCATGTTAAGAGTCTAATCATCTCATCAAATGTCAAGACAATGTAGCCACTGTTGGAACAACTGTGTTTAATTATCCAGAAGGGCATCATTTTCAGCAGGATCCACGGAAATGCCTTTTTTTCTCCCCCTTTCTTTACATCTTATTTTCCTCCTCATCTTCCCAGGTTCATTTCATTAACCCAGAGGCAGTTCCTAAACCTTGTTGTGCCCCCACGCAGCTCCACGCCATCTCTGTGCTCTACTTTGATGACAGCTCAAACGTCATTCTCAAGAAATACCGCAACATGGTTGTCAGAGCTTGTGGCTGCCACTAGACCATCACCATCCCTGCATGGACACATGCGTGCGCGCACACACACACACACACACACACACACACACTCTTGGGAAAAAAAGGGCTTCCCCTTGCTGTAATTTGAAATGTTGAGCGTTGGTTACAAAATACATTCCGTGCATTTTTTTTTCTTTTTTTTTTGGAAGATTCTGTGCCATTTCCAAGTCCAGAACCATATGAACAGATAAGCACAGAGACAAACACACACACACACTCCAACACTCACGTTTGTGCTTTCTACTGTGTATGCAAGACATTTAAAACAGTGATTGTAATGTATATTCATTCACACCCAACAATCTTTTGTTTATTTCAGTAATTATTATAATTATTGTAGTTAATTCTTTTACCCAGAGAGGGAGGATGAATCTGTATTTTTCTTCTATGTACAATACCATGTAAATATTTTGTTTTTTCAAACAAAGCAAGTGTATTTATTTTCTGAAATGTCACTTGGATTTGTGTTTTTTCTTCCCTTGTGTGTAAAGCTGCGTACTTTCTTTGTCAGTGTGAAAGCACACAAACTCTGAAGAAATGAAAGGAAAGTTGACAGAAAACTACTTTTGACATTAGCATTGAGTTCAAACATGGCGCGCCACACTCTGCCTCAGAAACACGACACTTTTTTTTTTTTTTTTTTTTTAACAACAATCAGCTGAGCTTCCAGAGAC
>VUQK01043056.1:14085-35055 GCA_015106715.1 Bujurquina vittata
CTTATGAGGAGACAAAGACATCAGTCACTGTTTTCCCAGAGAACAACAGTGTGTGTGTGTGTGTGTGTGTGTGTGTGTATGTGTGTGTGCATGTGTGTGCTTGCGTGCGTGCGTGTGCGTGTGTTGGGGGAGTTGCGCGCATGCACGACTGTGGGCGGTTATTTCTCATGTTGTGAGGACCCGAATCTGTTTATACAGCCACAATAAGGCGACTTCTTTATAGGGATAAAAGAACAGAGTTGGAGTTAGAGGGCCGGCCGGGCTTTGGGAGGATGTTTCCAAAGTGATGCGCACTAAAACCATGAATGAACACACAGATGTGCGTCTTCATTCTGCGATCACCGTCGTATCTTTAATTGGCAGCGTCAAAGTGTCCCTCATATAAATTAAAAGACTGCATTTGCAGCACTATTGTTTGAACGCCGTCCCTGTGCACGGTGCGCGCACCCTCCGCCATTCACCTTACTCTGAAATGATTAAAACTTCGCGGTAACTGTGCGCGCAAGAGGGGAAACCGAAAGTATCAAATGAGTTAAAAGCTTTCGCTTTCGCTTCCAGGAGCCCACTTAATTTTAGTTGCGACTTCTTCATTTAAGTTTGCGGTGAGATCTATTTGGCTTGAATTTATAGGCTTTTCACTCTGTTTTTGCTGTCCTTAATATCACATTAGAAGCTCGAGCGGCAAAGAGATAAAACTGATACTTTTTTTGTCCAGTGTGCAAGGTGGGAACGTGATTACACTGCTGTGCACATGTCTCTGACATTTGAAAGTGGACTTTTGTTCTTCTAAGACACACTATGTGCTGAAGATGGATGACGGGGCTAAGTTGCACCTGAAAGAGTGGCTCGTAGCTCAGATAGAGAGTGGGGGATATGAAGGGCTCTGCTGGGAGGATGAGAACAAAACCATGTTCAGGATCCCGTGGAAGCACGCAGCCAAGAAGGACTACAAGCAGACGGAAGATGCGGCGCTCTTCAAGGTTAACATTTACCAAGCTTTTTATTTTCCAAAACTGTAAACGTAAAACTTTCCGAATACAGTTTGGAAATGTTTTGGGACACGTGAGGGACCTGATGCAGATTTGCGATTGTGTTGAAGTTAATTGGTTAAAACTGCTATTTCCTGCACAGGATTATGCTAAAAAAAATGTGAACTTTAACATTAACAGATGCAAATGAAATGAAATAATTAATTCAATATTAAAAGTGCAGGGTGTTTGTTTCTCGGCAGATTGTTGGTTTGGATGTTTACAGATGGTTGCATTAATGAACTGCACGCCCGTGAGAAGTTAGGGAAGTGTTTTTTTTTTTAAAAAAAGTTTTTATTTATTTATATTTAACCCTGTGTAAAAAATGATTCAACTGATTAAACAAAGTCCGTTACTTGACCAGGCCACTAGGCCTGGTCAAAAGCACTAATTTGCTTTCTAATGGTCTCTAGGAGGCGGGCAAGCTTGATTGAGCAGAAACGTCATGAACCAAGGTCCTTACTGAATAAGCATAAACTAGGACTGGGGGGTTAAGCTCACTGAAGCAAAATTAAAGCTTCACTTTTAAAGAAAGAAAAAAAGCACACAAACACAAACGAAACTTATTATCAAACTAAAATACACATATTCTTTAAATGTTTGTGCCGGTCCAGTTTGCCAGTGCAAAGCTGCCATGTTAAAGTCCCACTAAACTAATATTGATTGTAATTAAAAAAACCAAAAAAAAAACAAACAAACCCCAAAACTCAACATTTTCAAAAAATAAAACTTAAACTGAAAGCAGAAACTCAGCTTTCGAAAATGAATGAAACCAAACTGATTTAAAACCAAAAGCAGAAAACAACAAAAATAAAAATCAATACTAATAAAAACCACAATAAGTTTACCATTTAAACAAATTATGCCTTCACCTGACATATACACACATATATATATATATATGTATATATATATATATATAGTTAGGGCCCTAGCCAGGCCAATATGAGCACAATATGTACACGTTAGTGAAACACTTGCAGGTGATAAAGTGCAACAAAACATGCTGTACAAACGTTTTCAAGTTCGGAGTTTTATCCAGTTTTATTTCATGCTGTCACTTCTTTCCAGCCATATATTATTAAGTATGTATCTCGTATTTGAATCTTTGTATTCAGGCTTGGGCTGTGTACAAAGGCAAATACAGGGAGGGGAGGGATAAAGCTGATCCCACCATGTGGAAGACTCGTCTCCGCTGTGCACTTAACAAAAGCACAGACTTCCAAGAGGTCCCTGAACGCAACCAGCTGGATATCACTGAGCCATATAAGGTCTATCGCCTCCAGCATGATAACGGCCAATCCAGGCCAGCAGGTACAAACGAGTACTGTCTCTTATACTGGTTCTATCTGCAACCACTGAACAGTGGTCCAAAAATGTGTACCAGTATAAAATGTTCAAATGCTTTATTTACAGGTTTTGAGCTTTTATTTAATGATTTGTATTTTTTTTTTTATCTTTTACTCTTCAGACATTGCTTTATATTTATAGTACGGTATATTTGAGTATTTTATTTGCACCACTTGTGCTTCGCAGAGTCTATTCAAACAAAGGATCAGGTGATCACCCAGGCCAGGAGGTCTCCAAGGAGCCCCTGTCATCTGGACCAGCTGGTAAGATAAACTATACAGCCAATAATCCATGGATTAACAAAATATAGGGCTTGATTACATAGCATGCATACTACAATAGTCCTAAAGAGTTGAAGAACACAGTCACATCAGTTTGATGTAAAAGGGGAATCTTATTTCTGTTATTTCTTGTTGGTACTGCAAACTGTTTTAAATGGACTTTAAAGAGTTACATATTATACTTTTGGATCTCCTTACTTATATTTTTTTTGCATGACTGTCAGATTAAAATAATCCTCATTTACTTCATCCTGGGCCTTGGTGCAGGTAATCTCAGCAAACTGTTTTAGATCCCTTCCCTTTAAGTCAGCTCTCTTCTGATTGGCTGTCCCTCATAAACAGAAGGGTTGAAGAGCACATGGGTTGGTGTTCTGTGCTCACAGCCAGAGCTGTGTGCCTGAGTTAACTGTATTAAGGATATCTGTACTCAGATCATACACAGCAGTAAAAACTGTCTGAAACCAATAATTTAGAGCAGAGTGAAGCACAATAATCACCCACGAATAATAAAAAAATAGAAGAAAGCACAACAGCTCCCCTTTAAACATGTGGTGTGTTCACTCTGGTAGTCAAAAGCATGTATTTCCAACAACGTCTGAAATATATGGAGGGAAAATCAGTTTACACTAATCACCTCTTTACAGAAATATTAGCTATAATCCTCATGCAACGCTTATCTAACTTTGTTTTTTGTTTTTGTAGCATCATAAGCAAAATGAACCATTTCAAGCAGACAAAGAAGAAAAAACATTAACTGGTGAGATTTACATACACAAACCGGTACATCACCATAGAGTCGTGCATTTATCCCTGTTACATTTCACGTGGGCACTGGATTATTATAGAATTCGGATGCTTTTGAGCTATTAAAATAATTGTTCATTTTCCCTTAAATTGGTTTAACACAGTTGTACATTGTCCAGGGCCCCATGTTGTCTCTGTCTCCAAACGGTTTGTGAGATGGCGATGTATGGGCAGACGTGGGCTCCCAGTGTGATACTGATGCTAGAAAGACAGTTATATTTTTCGTGATGGGGCTGACCACTGGCTGTAAAAATGTAACCCATACCTTCCAAGAATCAGTCAGTCTGTCGACTAGATTTTTCTTTTCTTGGACTGAATTAAATGATAGTTTGCACACGTTCGTTTTTTCTATAGTGCCAGTGGGAGTCTGAAAGTTCATTTTTTTAAGTGTTACATGGATTGCTATCAAATAGTTTTTTTTTTAATTTATTTTTGGCAAAAACTGGTACTGGTAAGATAGTCATGTCCCCTCTTTTATGTCCAAACTTTTTGCTTACATTGGGAGCAAATGTAAGCAAAAAGTGTAACCAGATGGTTTCAAATGTCACCCCTAACCTTTGTGGAGCCCACATGGATGTATTAGTCAGAATTTTGCTCAGATTAAAAGCAAAAGACAACAGCCACACAACTGCATAAAGTGCTGCAAAGGTTTTGAGTGTGTCTCGTTTCTGCTTTAGAAGACCTGATGAGGGAGCACATGTACTGTGGGTTGATGGACAAAAAGCATCAAGACCAGGCCCCGGCTCCTGTTGCCTTCCTCAGCCCTTCACATGCTATATCAGGTAAGAGAGCTTTTAGAAAGAAACAAACCCAGCTGAACATGTTGTTGGCTTTTTCAGTGTATAGTCTGGAACAGAAGTTGCCTTTTGTGCATAAAGGATTTCTTATTTTTTTTTTATCTTAAAGACTTCCGTATGCGGGTGATGTTGTTGTACCAGGGCCAGGTGGTGATGAAAGTGATCACCAGGAGTCCAGATGGGTGTTTCATCCTGCAGGGGCACGTTCCTTTGGGAAATGAGCGTATTTATGGACCCTGCACTGCCCAACAGCTTTCCTTCCCTTCCCCGGGCTCCGTTTGCCTGCCGACCTCTATGGCTGAAGCAATGAATCGCCTTCTTTGTCACCTGGAGAGGGGTGTGCTATTATGGGTGGCCCCAGATGGAGTGTTTATCAAGAGATTCTGCCAGGGCAGAGTGTACTGGAGCGGCCCTATGGCCCAACACACTGACAAACCCAACAAACTGGAGCGAGAAAAAACCTTCAAACTGCTTGATATACCCACATTTTTCAGTGGTAAGACATTTCATGCATGCATCTTACATCTTTCCTCCATGCAAGGAGGTATTGTCTTTATATGATCAATCTGATTGTACTAATTATCATCTGCACAGCTCTCCACAGCTGTCTACAGGGGAGGGGGCCTATACCTTCTTATGAGATTGATCTCTGCTTTGGAGAGGAATATCCAGATCCCAATGTACCTAAAACCAGGAAGCTTATCATGGCACAGGTGGGTGGAAAAGGCCTAAAAGACAATCAAAGAAACAAAAAAAAAAACCCCAAAACAAACAAAAAACAAACAGAAAGAAAACCACACTTTCAAAATTTACTCACCCAATATATTTGTTTAGCATCCATTTGTTCATAATATGTCAAATTTCTTTCTTTCTTTTTAAAAATGATATTTGTCCAGTAAGTCAGGGATTCAATTTAAAAGAAGTTTCAGTTCCACATTAAGAGTTCACACACCTTATACATCTTCTATTATCAATTTAAAAAGTGCAATGTTTTAAGCCTAAGTTCGCTCAGAAGATTCCTCTAGCCTTCCAGGGCCACAGGAGCGGTGTACACACCAAAAAAACTGATTTCTGAGAGCAGCTGTGGCTCAGCCGGTAGAAGTGGTCATCTCCCAATTGTAGATCGATCCCCGGGCTGCTCCTGTTCATGTGCCAAAGCACCCTTGGTCAAGATACTGAACCCCGAGTTTCTCCTGATCGACTGTTGGAGTGTGTGTGTGAGAATGTCTCCAACATTCTCACACACACACACTCTACTTAGGTGTAGATAAAAGCACTGCGTGGGTGAATGAGACTTGCAGTAGAAAGGGCTGTGAGGGCTCAAATTGAGTAGAAAGGTGCTAATCCATTACTTTTATATGTGTTTTGTACATTCACACTAACCAAAAACTGTCCCATCAATCTCTTCCACAGCTTCAGTTATTTCTCATTTACATTACGTTTCTAAGAATGACACTCAGTGATGTGTGACACAGCATGACTGCTTTGCTGTCGTTGGCTTGTATGTTTTTAAAATCCCATACCCCACCTCCTTAACACTAACTCAATATTATGGCTAGCTGAAAAGTCTCAATTGTTTTGCCTTCAACAATCAGACTGGGACTTTGGAGCGTGAAAGCGCCCTGTGCAGCAGTAGTATTGTCAACCAGCAGAGGTCCTCATAAGCATATTAATTGTGTATCACAATGTCCTGTTGGTCAGGTGGTTCCCTTGTTTGCAGTGGAACTGTTGCAGAGGTTCAACTTGGCAGAGACTGAAGAGAAGCCTCTGACCATCACCTGCAACACGCAGGCAGAGACGATGTAGGAGGATCAGGAAAGCTACCCTGCTTCAGGGTTTGCATGGACAGTGTGCAAGCGGATTACTGAAGATGCGTTTCTTCCCTGTAGTCGTCATGAAAAGACACCCCCAGAGCATCGCCATATTGTCAGAGATGAAAATATGTTGAGGAAACATCATTACATTTGTCAACCTGTTTTGTGGTGTATCAAGCGAAATTCGCTTGTATTAGAGCTATCAGCCGCTCTGCAAACACACTGTTTAACCCAATAAAATGTGCTTATACTGTAATATTGTAATATAAAATTTTATCCTGCACTCAATATTAATCTCATATTCAACGTATTACTCCAGAGTAATTTAAGTCATAATACTTTACAACAAATGTCATGAATAAAACGACGCCTATAAATAAATCTATAAAGCTTTTTTTCCTTTATTTCTAGCCAACATCATATAACATTCACAATTTTTAAAAATATACATTTTTGTAGCTATAACATTAAAAAGAAAAATCAACAGATTTCTTTTTGAAAATAAAAAAAAAACAAACTAAAGTGAGAGAGTGTGCTGAATCAGAGAATATACCCGTATCTGAGTTTAAAATACTTTCATCATTTTCCCTGCCTTCAAACATATACAGTACATAAAAATGAGATGGGAACAGAAGCGTACAGTACACAGGGGTCAAGAGTATTCACAAAGCATCATGTTCCAACGTGTTATTAGCACCATTACTCTTCAGCCATACTGCACTTTTTTACTCTTTCCATCATTCAGTTTTTAATGGAAAAACACCATGAGTGTCGAGGCGATGTGGCACAGACCTGTCTGTGTGGGTGGGATTGTCTGTTACGCAGTTTTCATTAGTGTTCTCCCTTTCTCAGAGATAATGTTAAGAACATATTGGAGAGTAATGCCTTGATGAACGACTGTTTGAAATGACTCCCAGTGATGAGAATAAAAAAGGCTAAGAGTTGTTGCTCGTACATTCACCTTGCCTGCCCAGGCCGACCCGTTGGCATCGGCTCAGAAGCAAGAAAAGAAGAAGGAAAACAAAAGAAAAATGCATTGCAAAATTGGCGGAGAGATTGCATTAAATCTGTTTAGCATATTTACTGTATATAACACCTGTAATGCAATATATATATAGTCAATTTTTGTTCATGTATATCTGCAATTCTTCAGTAGCATTTACTTTCATAACACTGATTGAAAATACCCTGCAGCAAACACTTTCAGTAAGTAGGTGTGTGGGACAACAACCATTACAAAAAAACAGAGTGAACACGCAAGTGCTTGATTGTCTCACTAAATGTCATCAGTGTTTGTAAGGAGCCATCCAGAGATCCTTCAGCTGCTGCTCCTTCCAGGGCTGTGCTAAGTTAAATTTGAGGAAAGGAAAGGAAAGGAAAGGAAAGGAAAGGAAAGGAAAGGAAAGGAAAGGAGGGAACGGTGGAAGGAGAACCTTACTAGAGTTGACTATCATTTGGGCAGCAGTATAGACACCTGCAAATTGTCATTTCTGTTGTCATTTTTTAAAATTTCCTTCCCTGCAACCCTGCCTTGAGGTCTCTCCATTGTTTGTCTTGATTGGTGCAACAGAGACAAGGAGGGTGTGTGTGTGCGCCTGTGTGTGTGTAAGATGCATGTGCAGATTTCTACTGCCACTTCATTAGCTTAGAGCCATGAGGTAAATCCAGGAGGCTTTCATCAGTTCTGGTTGAGGGAAGGGTGTCTGGGGCAGACCAGCGCCGTTTGCGTGGGCGCTGCTGGTCCTTAGCCAAGGGCTCTGCGGCAGGAGCGCACGGAGGGGCCGGCACGGCAGGAGGTGGGTGTTGAGGCAGAGGGGGAGGAGGAGGTGGGGGTGGCATCTCCTCTCTGTGTGAGCTGCTGGACTCTGCTGCAGCCCTGGAGGATAGCTGCGTGCGATGGGCCCTGGAGCTGGTACGAGTGTGTGTCCGGTGTGTTGGGGTGGGGGTGAGAGCCAAGCAGATATCACCCTCCGTGAGCTGGCGGCAGGGCAGGCTGTACAGCTGTGTGGTTCTCTGGGGACAGCAAGAAGACCAGCCTCGGTCTTGCACAAAGAACGGATACTCCACCAAGACCTTCAGTAACTCCTACACAAAACCACAACATTGTTATAAACTCAGCCAAGAGACATCTCGTCTCTGACACTTATTATTACTACAGTGACACGTTGGTTTATTGTGAAATGTATAAGGAATTAAACCAATCTATAAAATTTAACTTTTAACCAGGGAAGATCAAGGCAATAGCGACCTTCACTGTGACTGACTTTTTCTTTAATCAAAAATCCTTTTGTCCTATAACTATTTGCTATTCTCCAATGTAGACATATGTTACTCAAGTGCAAGCTTAAGAAGATATCGCAAAACAAAGCTGACCTGAGTGTTGCGGTCCGTGAGATGGACATGCAGGTGGCTGAAGCCTTGTGTACTACTGGGGGAAATCTGCAGGACGGTGCAGGTGCTGAGGTGGAACTCCGGGGAGGTATCTGCACTCCTTAGGAAGTCCTCAGTCCGCAGCTCCTCCACCCGCTTCAACCGCCCGCTGGCCAACTCAATCAAAGACCCCTTGGTGAAGTGAGGTAGGAGTGCAGGGGGAGATGGGTGATGATGGGAAGGAGACAACTCTCTCCCTCTGTCTCTTTCTCTGTCCCGTCGTCTCTCACGCTCACTGTCTCTTTCTTGGTCTTTTTCATATTGTAATTGTTTTTGTTTGTCTTTGTCTGTACCACGCTCCCTGTCCCTTTGTGTGACCTTGTCTCTTTCCTGGTCTCTGTCCTGGTCTCTTTGTGACCTGCCATGGCTGTTAGGTAGACCCAGTGGTGAGTGTGGTGAGTTCCTTAGATTGTGCTGTCTGGGGCCTGGCTCCTTGTTCAGGTTATAAGGAGGTGTTTCGGAGGAGCTGTAGATTGGATAAGCGGGGGCCTGAGGGCTGGAGGGACAAGCCGATCCCAAGGTGTAGTAGATTTGGGCTTCAGCTGGTGTGACCCCTAGGTGGTCCAATAATCCTCCTCTACCTGCCCTGGAGTCTGATCCAAGAGGATGGGGACTGGGAGAGAGTAAAGTAGAGCTGGTCTTAGCGATCCCATGCAGATGTCGGTCCTGCAGTGAGGAATGTGGCTCAGGGCCCTCCTGAGCTTGCGAGTCTGACAAAAATGGCCCTCCAGAATGGATGCGTGTTGTCAAATCCTCCTGCTGCCTCCGTCCACCATTGGCATGGGAGCTGTGCGGACTAATGTCAAGCCTGGCTCTGGTGCTATCATTCCCATATTCTCCTGTGAGCAGTGGCCTGGAGGCTGAAGCAGTCCTGCTGCCCAACCCATCCAGGCCATTGGGCCTCTTTCCCAAGTACCTGGGTCTCGATTCAACTAAGTTTGGGTCTTGGGAATAGAGAGGGTGGTGGCTAAACAAGTATGACGGGGAAAAGAGAGAGGAGCTGTAGTCCCGCCGACCGCTGTTAATGTAGGACCACATCTCTCTGTGACTGGCTGGGAAGGGAGTCTTAAAAGATGAAGTGGAGGAGGAAGATGGGGAAGGTGACAAAGAAAGGGGGCCCTCCCCTCTGAGCCACCTGGAGGGGAGGGGCAGAGCTGACGAAAGAGGATCATCTCTCCAAGCGGGAGATCCCGATCCCCTCCTGTCGCTGACCTGTCCTGTGAAGAGGGGAAGAGAGACAGTGGGTGAGTAGCTCAGGGTCCATGGTATGGGCACAGGAAGGCCTGGTATTGGAGCAGGAAGGGGTGGAGGAGTATGTAGGAGATGGGGGTTCGGATTTGCCTGCGCACGGTCCCTTTCAGTGGCTCCCTCTCCTCTCCCTGTACTCGACCGACTCCGCAGCGGTACAGGGGGTTTAAACTCATCCAGGGGGATGTGGTGTTCTGCTGATCCTTGGCGAGACTCCCTCTTCTTTGGAGGGAGGCACTCTTTGCCGCGGTCAGGGCTGGGATTCATGGGTGGGCTCCAGCGGCAGTGGGGGCCCCCTGTGTATGGGTGTAGGCTAGGTCACATGGGCCTCACGGGAGAAAGAGGGGTGCAGACAGAGGGGAAAGCTGACACACAGCATCACTGTCAGCTCACTGTTGATTCTTTTGCACTGAAGCACCACTCACCTACAAGGAGAATAAAAGAGGACAGAAAACAGAGGTAGGTGGGTAAAAAGGGAGGGAGGGGACAGAGACAGAAGTAAGTGAGATTAAGTGTGAACACTGAAGAGGAACAGTCTGTTAGGTCCTGGCATCAGTTGTAGTTAAGACTTAGCTGTCAGTCTGGTCAGACATACAAACAAACATTCTGCTGTATCAGACAGATGGAGAGAAATCAGTTGGTGACTCCCTCATCCAAACTACTTTAAAGAGGTTAGAAACTCTAAGCTTTCTGATTGCTGTTGCTAATTAGTCATTACCTATGCAGTGCGGTGGGACTGAAACCACCAAACTTACTCGATTCATTCAAACACATTACTCCCACATGTGGGCTAAAAATACATTTTGCAGCCAGTGAAGTTCAGAGGCAGTGCAGTATGTGTGTGATTGTGTGTGTAAGTGTGCAAAAACACACACGTAGAGCACTCGCAGCAGGAGAGTTTTCATCTCTGACTCTCAGGGGATAATTGGAATATGCAGATACGTTTTTGTACCACTTTCATAAACCACCCCCTCGACACCCTCGGGTGCTCTCTTTATTCTATATAAGCTTACTACTAGCACCCCTCCAACCCTTCTCTCTAAGACACACACATGGACAGCAACAGACACACAAATACTCCCCTCAGGCAGCTGTACTTACTCCCCCAGTGAAAGGCAAAGCTGGTCACCACCCACCCAAAGCTGACAGAAACACTGTTGATATTACCACCAGTTGTTGTGGATACAGGGTATATGTCTTTGCATATTAATTATGTGTCACAGCGGGGTGTGCGGGGAAAAACGTCTGACTGTTTGTGCCTGTGCGTGCATGTATGCCATGTTTGATAGTGTGCATGTGTTATATTTTTTTTTCCTGGAAAAACATGTGAGTGTGTTTATTTGTTTAGGTCTTTGTGTGCGTGTGTGTTTGTGTTTGAGCCCTCAAATGTGTCAGAGATTTTGCAGCCTTGTTTCATTCAGTGAGAAGTGCGGGGGAGCTCTACCAATTCTTCTCCAAATGTTTTAAATGAGCTCTTTTGAAATGATGGTTGCAGCGCTCTGAGCCCAGCTGTTCCCTCCACCGCCACCACCATCCCTCCTCCCGCCGCCACCGCCGCAACACCAGCCCCGCACTCACCCGCAAGTCTGTCTCAACTGCCTACCGACTCCCTGCCGTCTCACCATCCGCCACACTGTCACCATGGCAACTGTTTCCACACACACTCACACATCCAGCTGGTTAGAGAGGTTAGATAGGGATACTCCACAGAGAGGCGGGAACGCTGTTGCTCATCAACTGACATGGTCCAAAAACAGAATAAGTGTTAGAGTGGAGCAAGCTGTTTGTGCATCTGAGTTGAAAACTGAAAACTGGGCAGTGAGAGGAGGGGCTTCCTTTGTCCCGGATGTCAAGAATAGGGGTGAAGAAAATTCGGAAATGTTTATACGGTACAATAATTAGGCCAGTAAAAGAGTTACTATGATAATGAAGGTCAAAATTAAGTGATTTTTTTAAAGTTATGATGAAAACTGAGGCTAAAAACAGCCTTGGGGTGAAGAAAAAAATATATATGCATGGGGCCCTACTAATTAAAAGTAACCTTATTTATAAACATTTACAATTATAGTTATCTGTTAATATTTATAGCCATGATAATCTTTTTAATAATTCTTTTTTTAATAATTATTTTATTGATTTCTCAAATAAGTGAGAAAAAAAGTAATTTTAGATAGCAATAAAGTAAATTAAAAAAAAAATCGTCACGTTTTAAGTTGCACGCAGTATTCAAAAGGTCTCATTGTTGTTATTATTTTCTCCCCCTACAGCAGAATTTCATTATGCAAGCAGTTGTCTAGAACCCAGATTTCTCGAATTAAAAAATCTTGTTAAAAAAAATCTGGTTTCAGGTTTTGTCCTCAAATGACTCTTACACTCTCGCCATCTTGACAGTCATTATGAAAAAGGTTGTCAAAATAGACCGAATATAAACTCGCCACAGAAAAAAAAAGAAAAAGTAAAAGAAAAACAAAGAACACAATTGTACATGTGGAGGAGTTTGCAGAGAAATGTCAGGTTCTAACAGAATACTCCTACACTGTGCAGACATGCACACAGAGAGCTGGAATTTAGCTGGAGCTACTGTTGTTGTAACATTTAAATATATCAAAAGCGTCAGATGAAAGGCATAATAATGTTACACATTCCTTTCAATTAAGAATTCCTCAAGGCTTTGCATGGCTTCTTAAGCAGAGATGCAATTAATAAACACAAGTAAATTTCATTTTTTACTAAAACTAATAAAATAATCTGGAACTGTTTTTTTTAATCATATTAAAATGTAAAAAATGCACAAAATTCAGCTTCTGAAGGATTTCTAAATTTGACATTTACATCTGCAGCGCTCTTCCTCATCCCGCCTTTTCTCTTCACACATTTCTCAGGAGAAATGTCCAACATCAGAAAAACAGAACTGCACAATATTAGTGGCTGGTTTTGCCTACTTTGATATCAAAGAAACATCAAATAATAGTTCTATTGTGATAATTGCAACAAAAACACATTTAATAGGTGCTTTTATCCAACGGAGAAACTGTAGGAGTAGACAGACAAGTTGATGGAGTTGCAAGTTGTGACTTGATGTCAGACTGACCTTACAGCAGGCTAAGCAGACGTCCCAGAGTTGGCAGTCATTCATATTCTAGTCCTCCCAGAGGGTGAGCCCACTCCTCAGCTCCTTACTGTGCTACACTGCTTCTCCACAGCACTACGGCCAGTTACAGCACCCGCAGATACCAGCAGCTTCCAGCTACACACTGCCTCTGATCTCTGTACGCATGAAATAACACCAGCGAGCCCACCAAACTGAGGGAAAAAACTGAGAGCCTGCTATCCGTCTCTGTGTCTGTTGTGTATGTGAGTACGTGTGTGTCAAATGAGTGTGTGTGCATGCTTGTGTGTGCAAAGGGCTGAGGAAATGAGTAATATCTAGCAGTGAGAAACATGTCTGCTATGCAGAGCCACACAGGCAGACCAGTTGCTGCTGCCGCCCACTTGCTTTAATCACTGTGAGGGATACAAACATGCATACACTCATATACACACAAATATATGTGTATGTATATACATATACATTATTTATATATTATATATGCATATTTATATACATATGCACACACAATTAAGGATACAGCACATACAGATCAATGTACTGGCCACCCAATTTGAAACATATAAAATAAAATTAAGTTTAATCAGCAGTTAAAATCATTCATCTATATGTGTGAACATATTTCAGAAGACATGCTGCCACATTAAAGAGAGGGAGGGATAAAGGGGAGGCAGAGACTGTTGAGAGACAGGGAGGGACGTGGTAGGAGGCTCATCCTACACACACTCTCAGACTTAGGCTTTTGCTGCTGCCTCTGACTCAAAACTAAACCTCACATCCATCAAGTGCGCGCACACACACACACACACACAGATACACACACACACACACACTCATACACAAGCTCGTACGCTAACAGGAGCACTGCAGGAGAGCTCTGAATGATTTGCTTCAGTGATTCAGTCGATACAAGTGAAGTGCATCGGTATGGCTGGTATGGCTTATTAAGAGTGTATCGGCGTGAGCAGTGTATTCCATTCACAGCAAGAAATCAGAAACCTGTCAGCGTTAAAAACCCTCTGAAAAAATAATAAACAGGCCCCGAGTTTGAAATGTAATACTATGCAAATAACCCTGTCTGCTTCTCGTCAAAGAAACAGGGCCAAACCTAAGCTCAAACAAGCTTATGTTAATTATCAGCACAGAATTGCAATTCAGAAGTGAGAACATAAAGTGGAGCACAAGGGAAAATAGGATTTAATGAAGCAATCAAGTCATTATTCATGGTTGAGTGCAAAAAGAAATCTTTATGTTCTTTTATATTTCTATAAGCATCCTGTCAAACAGAATGCGGAGTCGTACCCACTGACAGTACATCAGACGTTAACCTTGTCTAACTTCTCATCTTCAAAGGGATGGAAAGCTAATCAGTCAAGTAGGTGTGTGTTCAAAAATCAGCCTAAAGGCCACATTAAAACAATCTCTGAGTGAGACGACAACTGCCAAGTTCATCTCCTTTGACATTTAAAAAACATTACTTGTAATTTTTTTCAAAGTGAAAATGATGTGCATTGAGGTTGTGTGGGCATGAGAGCCGTCTGCTAAAGCAATTGTTGAATTTATGTGGGTTATTTGTCTATCACAATCATATCACAAGAGACTACTAGTAAAATCTTTAAGCATTAGAAATTACAAACTATATAGAACATATTATGACTTGGAAAACGGTGGTAAAAACAATATCTAATTTTTTATTGTTAATGATGAGACTAAAAAATAGTTTGAAGATAATTCGAATTTTTTTTTGATCCAGTAGAAAACAGCACTAAGACATAATAAATTAAGATAAAATATGCCACGTAATGCTGGATATACTGTAAGAATATTAGGAATGCTTAATCAAAAATTGAGCTCATGAACAGAAAGTTATTCACACTGACTGCAGTCGTCAGCATGTGAAAACAAAGGTGATTCTGCTAACATATATTACAGTTTGATTATTTTACTCTTTTTTTCTCATTTGTTTTTGGCCATTTTTTTAAGCCACCCAAGCAGTGGGTGCATTTATCAAAGCAATTATTCAAAGAAATGCTCAAAATCCACAGTTTATCTCTCAGTGCTATATTTATTAGAATGGTCCCTGTATTACTGTTTATAAAAAAGCAAGTTTTAAAATGCTTAGCCAATATAGCTGTGTATTATCACATTCCCCTAAAGTATGGTGATAAATAATTAAAAATAGCCTTTTTTTCCCCTATGACGTATATGACTTACAGTACAAAGTTACACATTACTGTAGGTGGGAGATTGCATGAAACTGGAAGATATTCGCACTTAAACGTTTACTGTTTGCACTGTAACTTGTTGAAAGAAAAAAAGAGAAAATGACAGCAGCGCATAACACAAAGAAAAAAAACTCACACACACACACATCACTGCAGATGCCTGCAGAGGCAGGATAACACGTTCCAAAAGATTTTTCTCTGCACAAGGAAACGTAACCGTTGTGATCTGGATGAGAGGCTGTGGCCCAACAGACGGAAATGACAGAAGGTGTGTAAGGACAGCTTTGTAATTTACCACGAAGCACTGCATAATTTTTACATTTTTAAATTTAATTTTCTTTTGTGCCCTTCAGTGCTGTAGAAGAGTATAATGTTTCTCCAATGTGTGGCAATGACATTAAGGTCTAATAGAAATGTAAGGAATATCGATTTCACAAGTTAAGACTTATTCAATATACTAATACTACTATATGTTAATAAAAATGTATTATATGTTATAAAGCCAATTGCAAATAAGTGACATATATAAGTGACTGATAATATAGGAAGCAGCAGGCAGTTGTAAATAATGATTTGCATGACTGCGCTAAGGCCTTTGTAATCAGTTCAAAAGAATGAGAAATTGCTTTTATGATTTGACGAGATGATGTGTAGGCTGAACAAGTAGTTTGGAAAATTTCAACTCTGAGAACTACACAAAGACAATTGAGACCCATTTCTTACACGATGCCAGATTTACTGTACCTTGATCATTTACAACTCACTGCTTAACGCATGCATGCCACTTAAATCCACCATTTTAAACTAAAATCATTAAAGCAAGGTCAGCAAGTCAGCAAGATGCCATGCTTTAAAAAAGAAAAGACACAGGAAATGCATTAAATGTCAAAGTGTAAATAAAGTCTCATGAACAATTCTCTGCAATCAGTTTTTATATGAAATGCTGTTCATTGTTTGATTTAAATTTACACGTAATAGCTCAGTCATACTGAAAGAGAATGAAACAGGACTGGGTTCATCACTGGGTGTTTACTATGACAGAGGTATAGAAATGACTATTGTCTTCTACTTATGCAGCACACTTTGAAATTGAGCATATTGAACTTATATCCAAATATTAACACAACAAACACACACTGCGGTATCAGTCATTTATGACGCCACTGAGGCATTTGGTGTACTCTTCCTCCATCTCTTCTGTTTCTGCCTGTCTCACTCTCTGGTTTTGCAGTATTTAATCTGTCTATCTCACACACTTACATGCATGCACGCCCGCACACACACACACACTCACACACACACAGGGTCAGACCGTGACGAGAAAGGTCAGATGAGTCAGACTACATCCAACAAATCGTAGCAGTAGAAGTGTAAAGTACCAAGAGGGGTCAAAGACCTCCACAGTTGAGGATTTACAGAGCATGGGACATTTTATTTTATTTATTTTATTTTAATTTTTTTTAACCCTTTCTCATGTGTAGCATTTTATTGACTGTCTGATCACGTTTCAGGCTGGGTGGAAGATCTATGACGGACATCTGATGCAGCAGAAATTTGTTGCTGAATGTAACAGATCGGAACAAAGGGAAGAGCAGAGGAGAGGAGAGCAGAGGATGTGGGGAAACAGATAGATTGAGAGATGGAGTGAGAGAGAGCAAGGTGAAAAATTAAAGGAAAAAAGAGCAATAATGATAAAAAACAACAATAATAATAAACAACCAAAGGCCACTTTGGCACATTTGAAATGTGTCCGTTACTCCAAAAAGTATTCAAATAATTTCCAAATGCATTAAACCATTCAGTGAGCGCACTGCTCTATGGATGGGGGCTTTACAATCCTGGGAGAGATCACTCCCTTCAAGATAGAAATGTTTCATCATGGGATAAAAGTGATCATTCAGAACAATTTTTTTTTTTGATGTGCACTGATCTTTCTCTCTAAGTCCAGGATTGCACAGACAGCTGCAGATACAGCTGATCCCACTGGATCAAAAACCATACCATCCAAAAGTACCTGCACAGAACAACAGATCCCGATTGTAGGGGTCAAGGGTTTAGGTTAATTTGTCACCCGGATGCAGACAGATCAACAAACTTCAATTTCCTCATCTATTAGGATGAGTTCTGGTGATGGAGTGATGTTGAGGTAGGGAGGGAGAGAGTACTACTAGCTTTGTGCAGCAGCTTACGCTACAAAAAGCCAGGCTAAGCTGATAAAAGGACAGGGTGATACGGGCGATAGCTTATTGGGCAAAAAGCCAGGTCAGCCTTCAGGGCACTGACCCATTCTTCAGCAGGATGAGCCAGCAGCTATGCCTGCAGCAGGTTCATCATAATGAAGATCAGCTTATGGCTCAGGAGTTACTATTTACACCCCTACACACACACACAGGGCGTGCTCCATGTGCATGTACACAAAAACATGCATGCAAGGAGTCATAAGACAGATTGTTTGTTCACTCATGACAGTTGTGTACACCTTATGGCTGCATAAAGTAATAAAAATACTACTTTTTTTCATTACGAATAAGATCAACAGTCTAGCAAAAATAAACATAACATATAAACTCCTAAACAGAAGAATTGAAAATAAAATTGCTGAAGACTGCAAGAGTAGAGTTAACAGGAAGAGAGCTCAGCAGTGTGAGTGATGCAGACTACAGTGTGAAGTCTGTAATGTATTGCTGGGTTAATCCCTGTGAATCCTAACTGGTACGGCCTAAGGCAGGCTTAGTATAGTTCTGTGAGGAAATCCCCCTGTGTAGTGGTACAGGCCATTAGCCCCTAGGGTATAAATAGGGCAGCTATGGCTCCTTAAGCTGGCTTTTACGCAATATCAGTTAAAAATATGACTTGACTAATTACATGCAGGTCAGCCAGTCAGCAGAAGCAAAAAATTTCTCCACCTCATTCTCTTCTTTCTTTGACCGTGGCAGACTGCTGCAGTGCTCCTGTCTCTCGCTTTTACTTCTGTAAACACGTCAGTGTGTACTTCACATACAAGTGTGTACACGCATGGGTCAGCATGAAATAAGTGGGACAGCTAACAGGCATTCTGCAAACTTTGTGGGTGGCATTTTCTAGGGTGGGTGTCATGCTATTGTCATTCATTGACATTTAAGTGTCTGCAGATGAGAGTTTCACTTTGCATTTTTCCATTGTCTCAGTCTGATCTTTTGCCGATTATGCAGCATCTACACCACATATGTTTTTAACCACTGAGAGCTGACTTTGGTTTCAACTTCTAGGCATCAAATAGTTCACAAAGATATAAAAACACAGCAAACAAACACTGACTGGTTGCTGTTTGTTGAATGGAAGCAGTTCTTATGCAACTGTTGTGATGTCACAGATTGCAGTTGCACAGTCATGCTTTGGTCCTTTCAACCACGGACCTGCTTTTTTTAAACTTAATTTTTTCAACTTTTCGTATGTAATCCCTCAGTGGTAGAACAGGTGGAGGTTCAAAATTTGTGAATTAGTGACATCATTAGCCCAACTCAGAGCCCTTATTCGAGCCATGCTCTTGCACTATGAGATCATCAGCTTACGAGTGGGGTGGAGGCAGGAGGATGGGGAAAGCCAAAGAGAGAGAGATGAATTCTGATGGGGTGAAAAGAGCTTGAAGAGCTTGAAGAAGAGGACAAGTGTCTGTGTGTGTGGGTGCATGTGTGTGTGTGTGTGTGTGTGTGTGTGTGGCTGAAGAGGAGGGGGATTACTTTTCATTCCAAACTTTTGTTGTTTCTGGCACTGTCCCCTGGCGACTGCCAGTCAAACTGGGTTTCTGTTGGTTGTCTGGTTTAGCAGCAAAATGTCAGCAAGCTGTAAGCAAACATAGTGATGACATCTCCATGGAGAGAGCATGGCCAAGTCTCCCGTTGGTAGCTTAAGTGCCATTCATTTTCAGAGAGACTGTCTAGACTGGCTTCACATGTACTGTCTAGAGTACCTTTATCACTGCTGGTATTCAAGGCAACATTGCTATACACTGCCATTATTGCTATTGCTGTGCAACCCCTCCCACACCAAATCTGCCACCCAGCCACACACGGTCACAGTCATTTACTCGACACATGCTTATTCAGTTTGTTATAGAGGGTGCTGCAAATTATATCGAAATATGATTGAGTGGGCTTAATGCTTCATTTCAAAATGAATACAGGGAAAGTCCCAAATCCCACTTGAGAGAGAACCTTTATCACTCATCTATTTGATGATCTCGGCAAATAATTATAAAAAGAAGAGAAATTAAATTAGTGAAAGATGCTTTGCAGAGCGATTTTAATGTTCTGCAAGACCAAAGAAAAAAAAGCGTGAGGGATGGAATGAAAAGGAAAGTGCACAGAAGGAAAAGGTAATATACATCCCTCTTCAGCATAGAGTTTAAGGTCACTATTGATACAGGATGTATCAGATGTTACACCTTCAGTACAGTGACACCCAAACCAATACTGTGCAATCTATTGTTTGTTCGCGCTGGGTCTGTCTGAGGGAGCAGTTTTACTTGCATGGGCTTCAGCAGGCAGAAAGGCAGGCCAGGCTGAAAAACTGTGGGTGTAAGTGGTGGGTGGCCAGGTTGAAAGGTCGCTGACCCCTATTGTAGATGAAGTGTGGAGGAATATGGCAGAACTAGGAGAACATGCTGCTTGATCATACTCAGAGGCTAACATGTCAAGCCCAAGGAAAACGATCTGTACATTTACAAAGAGCAAAGAAGAGACTTGGATAAGCAGTAGATTAGATATGCAAGTTTGCATTTGACCACGCGCACACACACACACACGCACACACACACACACACACACAGATTCACAAGCATATACATATAAAGAAAGCAGATTTAAATGCAAATTAATCTGATGAAATACAACTCCCTGCACCTTCCTCTCTCAGGACACACTGATCGACAGGTGTGTCTGTCACCTTAAAATAGTCTGGCACAGTGTCAACTGTATTCAAACACTTGCCTGTGTTTGGGATTATTCATCACACTCCTGGCTCCTCCGCTCAGCTCCCAAGCCAATTCTCATACCATTCCAATTGTGGGAGTGCTGATCTTGGAACAGCGGACATGCACGTCCTTTTGACTGATCAAAAATGGAACGAATGAAGAACTACTTCATAATAAAATAAAGTTCAGAGAATAGTTACAAAATATTGTGACTTGTCTTTTCAGTATGTATTCTAAATTAAATGCTGTATGGGTTTATAGTAGGACAGCACTAAGACGACTCCCTTTCCATTCTGGGAGAGGACATGCAAGACAGGCAAAGACATGCAAGTCTTTGCACGCCAATAGGTGTGACTTTGTGTGACACTGGGAGTGATTATTCCTTACACATCGTGCAATGAAGTGCTGACTGTTTTCTTGCCTTCTAAGTTCCTGAAAAGATACTTGTCAAAGAAAATGAATGCATAAATGAGGTTACGCGGGGTTATGTAAACTCAGAGACTTGCTAAAACACTGCGTCTGCACTCGGTTTCAGTATGCTAAAGATGGAATTTTCCCTTTTTTACACACAGCCCGAAAAGTCACACATACATGAACAACGAATGTGCACAGATTCATTTAGTCATGGAAATGTATGGCCCCTGCATGAATTTACACTTCATTCTACAAGTTTTCCCTTTTTGTGTCTTTCACTTTCAGTCTCCTTACCCCACCCACTCGATGTCTTCCTCTCCGTCTTTCCCTCTCACTCATCTGGGTAGCTGTTTGAGAGCATACACTCAACGTGGGTGGGAGTGCTAGAGTAGAGTATATGACTGTTAACACAAGGTGCAGGGTGTGTGTGTGTGTGTGTGTGTGTGTGTGTGTGTGTGTGTGTGTGTGTCTGCGTGTGTGCGGGGTGGTGGGGGGGGAGAGGCAGAGGAGGGCGTGGGG
>VUQK01043059.1:0-12504 GCA_015106715.1 Bujurquina vittata
AAAAGCACAGGAAGGACTCCCAGTGTCATGGATCGGCTGTGTGGCAGGCAGGAAGAGGACCCCAATGCAGGATACACCAGACAGGACATGAAAACAACTCAGCTTTATTCAGGCTGGGCAAGACAAAAACAGAACACACACCGCTGGGAAACATCCACATTAGACAACAACAGGGACAGGAAACACAGGACTTAAATAAGAGGGCTAATGAGGGGAGTGGAAACAGGTGGCACAAATCACAAGACAAGACCAGGGGAAGCAAAACAGAATACAACAGACAGGGACCAGGGGAGTATCAAAATAAAACAGGAAGTCACGACAGGGAACAGAGACACAGACTCGACACTGGAAACAGGACTAGAAAACAACACAGAACCAAACCCCACACTCAAAACCCCAAAATAAAACAGACAAAACCCAGAGACACAAAACCACAGGGTCCACAGGACCCCGGACCATGACACAATCACAATTCCAAAAAAGCTGGGAGGCTGGATAAAATGTAAATAAACACAGAATAAAATGATTTGCATTCTTATAAAAATGTAAACAAGAAAATGTACCATTTTAAGATAATTAACAAAAGGGTCTTGAATAAATTTGTTTTGGGGTTTTCTTCGTCATTTTAAATTTGACAGCAACAACACGACTCAAACAAGTTGGGACCACTGTGTAGCTTCCCCTCTTCTTTTAACAACCATCTCTAAATGTCTGGGAACTGAGGAGACTTTTGGGTAAGGAATGTTTATCCCATGCTTGTCTAAACTAGGATTCTGGTTAACACTCCTGGGTCTTCTTTGTCATATTTTTAGTTTCATGATGGAGAGTTTTCAGTTGGTGAAAGGTCTGGACTGCGGACAGACCAGTTCAGCACCCTCTGAATCCATGCTATTGTAATCAGTGTCTTGTTGCAATAGCACATTGTCATGCTGAACTAGTCGAGGCCTTCTCTGAAAAAGACGTCATCTGGAAGGTTAGCAAGCGTGTCTGTACCTTTCAGTGTTGATAGTGTCTTTCTAGATGTGCGAGCTGCCAATACCATAGACACCACTGAGCCCTTGTGCCATCAGAGATGCTGGCTTCTGAACTGAGCACTGATAAAAAGCTGGATGGTGCCTCTCCTGTGTAGATCAGCTCTTTTTAAATGAGCTTTGGGCCAGAGCAGATGTGTTTCTGGCTCATGTTCACATTTCGTTCTTCTTTGCACAATAGTGCTTTAACCTGTATTTATGGATGGCACGGTGAGCGGTGTTCACAGACAGTGATTTCTGGATGTGTTCCTGAGCCTATGCAATGTTTTATATGACAGAATTATGCCTGTTTTTAATGCAGTGCCACCTGATGGCCCGATGGTCACAGGCATCCAATATTGATTTTCAGCCTCGTCAGTTATAACATGTCACCAGTTAACTGAATTAGTTGCAAACTGTTCCTCCATCGCTGTCTTTTAAGCCTTATATTCATCCTTTTTGAGACATGTTGCCCTCATCAAATTAACATTATTCATGGAATAGGAAAACATTTGACTGCAGCCTGAACAGCTTACCTGAAGCTCCAGCGGGGACTCTGTGCTTTGAAGCAGTGTCTGAATCTCAGCGGCTCTTCGGTGGAAATGCTGTATACGCTCCTCTTGAATCACAGTCTCATTCTGGTGACAGTGCAAGGGAGGCAAACATTATTCAAAAATAGCAGAAATATGTGGATAAAGATAACTGAACAAGAAGCACTCCGAGAGTGCAAACCTCCACCAGCAGCTCACTCTCGAGGCAGTATTTGAGTTTAAGGGGGATGGTATTGTATTTCGCATATATTCATTTTATTTTCTGTTGAGAAGTTTGTAGAGCAGTAAAAACAAACGCAAATTTCAGGCTTTTATCATTTGCCCATTTGAAACCCATTTTAATATACTTGACATAATTTTGAGTCTAATTATTACCTCCACCGAGGAGGCTATGTTTTTGGTAGAGTTTGCATGCGTGCGTGTTGTTATGTCTGTAAATACGATAGTGTCACGGTGCGTGGCAGCAGACCGTGCGGCGCGTGTGGAGGTGAGGTCCCAAATGCAGGAATCAGGAGCAGGCAGAGGTGAATTAACAAAATGAACCTGAAAACACAAACTGCTCAACCATAATGAAGCTGAGGCAAACGCAAACTAAGAAACACAACTGGAGAAACTAAACGATAAAGTAACTCAGTTTTACCTGCAGTGCCTTCATGTCATCCTCAGACCGAAAGGATGGGTACTGAGCAAACACTGCTACTTTATCGCTGGTCCAGCGCTCCACTTCTGCCCCCAGCTGAAGGACTCCGTCCCACAGAGACGAGGCTAGATGTAAGTTTTCAAGGCAGGAATCTGTTCTTTCTGATAACTGCAAATAAATTTAAATACCAAAAATGTTAACAACTTAAACCTACAATATGCATCTTTATCGATCACATGTGGGATCAGCCACATTATAAAGAAGATAGGAAAGCAGCATTTATGCAGAATAAAAAATGTGACGTGGATAAGCTCACATCCAGCCAGCGATCCATGAGAGCATCAGCCTCGCTCTCAAATGGGATGAAGGTGCATTCTGGTATCTGACGTAGGTGAGTGTGAATCTGTCTGCAGACACTGCGGACCTCCTCTACACCATCTCCAAGGCCATTCAGCTCTGCTTTTGTTTCCTGGACCTTTAAAACCCACACATACACACAAAAATATGTCTTATGCCTGAATGAGACACTTCCAGCACACAGAGAAAAGCCAACAATCTACTCGGGCATCACTATGATCTCTTTATGTTCATTAATCAAGCTTAACAATTTGACATACCCTAGTGTATAATCTCTGCAGGTTATCTTTCCCCATGTAGGAGGCGCGTTCACTGATGGTGCTTTCTGCTCTGTGCAGTGTCGCACTCAGCTCACCACGAATGCTCTGAAACCTCTTCAGCAACTCTGTTAGGACACCGCACTGCTCCAGCCTGTACGTGATCAACACAACACAACACAACGAGCTCAGCAAAGTAACACAACTACTAGAGAGCTGCAGAAACAATCAAAGATATAAGTAGTGATGACAAACACTGTGTGGGTCTTTACCTTTCAGTTACAGCTTTTGATGTCTCCTCCCAGAGATCCCCCACCTCTCTGGTCTGACTCTGATCGGGGGGTCCGGACTGTGACGATGCACCTAGAATGTGCTCCACTTCGGAGAGGAGGTCAGCGAGACGACTTTCCAACTGCGTCAAGGCACGTATTCTGCAGATAGCAAAAGAGGATATGGAGAAAACAAGGCTTCTGACATTCTGAGAGAATCTAGGAAAAACTATTATTGTATGGAGGCCTCAGCCCCCTGATGACCCTGAATGTGATAAGCAGAAGAAACTGGATGGATGGAGGGATGGAGTGAGTGGTGGTGGTGGTGGTGGTGTGGTACCTGTGTTGAAGAGCAGGTAGAGTGGGCTCCTGCAGGTTCAGCTGCTCAGCTTCTTTCTTCGTCTCCGCCAGTGTTGCTAACAAGACTGCTCTCCTCTGGACCAAACTCTCCTTCTTTTCTCCTTGTTTCTTAACCAGACTGCTTCTTCTTCTTTGTCTCTGGTCCTTAGTTTCAAGGACATCTTCTTCAAGTCTCCATGTTTGAGTCATGTGCTCTTCCTCCCTTTGGGTCTTTGTCTCATTCTCTCCTTCCAGCTTACGCTTTTTGGCCTCCAAACCTGATTCCTCATCTGCCTCACTTGCAGTGGGATCTTCCTGCGACTCCTGTTGCTGTAGGGAAGCACTGCCAGACTTTGTCTGCCACATCGCCACAGTTTTCAAGTCATCGTGCTCCTGTACATTCTGTTTTGCTAGGAGAATTACATCCTTTGATATCTGGTTTTCTATCTCCACAACATACTCTGTGACAGATGTAACCACATCCTGACATGTCACAGGTGCACCATCCATGGTCAGAGTCATCCCCACTGCCTTTAAACTGCTGTCCACAGAATCAGATTCCTCAGTAGCAGCCTGCAACCTCTGCATTACTGCCTGCAAAGAATGTCTGTCCTGCTCCCAGTCTGCCTCCTGTTTCTGCCTGCTCAGGTGCTGGCTTGCCAACACGGTTTGGATCTCAGTCTTGACTTCTCTCACTGTGGCCAGGAAGCAATCCAGAGCCCAGACAGCTGACTGAAGTTTCTCCAGTTGCTGTCTGAGCTGCTCAAAATGATGGAAGCTATTGAGGAAGCCCCTGCAGAGGGATGAGGAGGAGGTGGCTTCTAACCCCTGTCTTTCCTCTTTGGTGCCTTTTTCTGATAGCTTTCTCATTCCAGCCTGCAGTCTGCTGTCCATCTCCTGTTCAACACACCAGGGATTCAAAATAATAACAATATACTCTTCATATCATTTGTGCCATTGTATGTGCTAGTTTAAACCTTTACCTTTAAATTAGGTAATAATGTAGAATCAGCCAAAGTCAAAGAGGAGATATCCACAGACTCTCCGATGATCTTGTTCAGTTTTTGCATGATCAGTGTCTTCTGATCCTCTGCAGACTTCATCAGGTCTGCAATATTCTCCAGAGACGCCATCCTGCCCCAAACAGAAGCAAAAGTGAACGTTTTTAAAAACACTTCTCTGTAAAGCCACAAAAACCTGTCATGTTAGTATCCTCATTCATTTTTGTAATCCTTGCTTTTTTGGTATTGCTCTGATCCTCCTAAATTTTCCTTGTAGTGTTTCTGCTGTCTCCCCGCTTTTGGAATTCTTTGTGTTTGGACTAAACTGCCATTGGGTCAACCTCAAGAACTTCATGTCAAAAATAATAATACTACTACTGTAAATCTGATATTATTCAACAGTCTTTCAACAAGTAAAACTGTAACCACTGAACGGGTTTTAAATGGAGCCACTCGTCACTCACTGTATTCCTCCACAGGCCACATGTTAGTGCACAGCAGAATGCATGCACACGTCAACACAAACATGCAGTATGTGACATCTGTAACTGCTTGTCTTTTAAATGTTGCTAATATTCGCAGGAAAAGTGCAAACTGTATGAAGCATACATTATAATTGCACTTTTTTTTTATATTTTAGAGAGTAGACCTGGTTTGTAGGCACACTTGCTGTTCTCTCCACTGCTGACTCAGCTGTCCATGCTCTCCTTCCACTTCACTCCATCCTTCCTCCTTAGTCATCAGCTGGGGGAACTGGGAAAACCGGGCATACTGGAGCTCAACGTCAAACCAAAGTGCTTCTGTCTCCTGGATCAAAGTCTATTGATTTGAAACACGTTTGAAATAATCACAGCAATGATATTAAAGCCTAAAGCTAGACCTTGCAAATAAGTGAATGCTTAACAGTCAGTTTTAGTTTGTAAAAATGATCTACAGTAGTATGCAGAGGACATAGTAAATAACAGACATGTAAGTTTATGATTTGAAAATGTGAGTTCTAGTAAAAGTAAGTGCTCAAACTGGCCTGTAGGTGCTTCTTTTGGTTCTCCAGGTCAAAGATGGAAACTGGATCTGGGATAAATGTCTCCAAAAGCAGCTCGTTCTTCTGAAGCTGAGATTTAAATGCTGAGCAGAACTTGCTATAATTAGGACAGAGATTTACACACGGTTTCAACACAACAGTTTCTGAGATTGACTGAGTGAAGCAAGTGTGAAGCAAAATTTGTGACGCCCATTTAATCTCGCTAGCATATTAGTATTTTACAAGCTGTCAGTTCTAAAAAAGAACAACACCAATGTGAAGTGAAGTCTAACTGGGATAGTGAGCCATACCTTTCCTGCACTTCCTGTTCAGGGGGGTGCTCTCCTTGTGATCCGGCAGATGACTCTGGGATGATGGTCCACTCTGCTTCCTGTTTGGTCTCCACTGTGTTGCTCCTGACAACAGCCTAGGAGATGAGAGAGTTGCATATTAACAGTCTGGTAAAGAAAAGAGGAAAAGACGGAGCAGGGAGCCTATCCAATTACTGAGGATTAGCGCTCTACAGCTGGTGCTTTTGCTTGTACAACCAATGTACAGCCAATAAAACTGCTGGGTTGGTTTCTGATTAGGAAATGCACAAAATAAATTATATTATTAACAAGTTACCTACTGTGTGTAGTCTGCTGTATTTTCTTTATACATGGATATTTCACTGTTAATATAAAAAAAACAGCAGCAAGATCTTCTAGCATTAAATTATAATTTACAGTGTGCCTGCTATAATCTAGAGCAAAAATAGAATATATAGTTTTTTATAAAGTAGTACTATTAGCTGAAAAAAAATTTTGTCACTATGAAAAATAGCATCCTAACCTCACACATGTACTTTGAATTCAGCTTCTTGCTGTTTTTGAACTAGTCTTTGAACAACTACTCTGAAGATGATCCGGAACAGGAGTCTCAGTCATGGTGGCACACTGATAGTTAACCCTTAACACTGTTCACATTTACAAACACTGGAAATCACATCACAGTTTCATAATAATCACTGTCAAAATGTCCAGCCATCCAGCTTCTCCTGCTTATCCCATTCAGGATCACAGGGGAGTGGAGTGCCGAACCCAGGTGTCATGGGTCAAGGCACAGGTTATATACCCTGGTTGCACAGAGCTTATATACACAGAGAGACAAATAACCATTCACACACACACCTTCAGCTAATTTAGAATGACCAAAAAAGATATGCATTTCTTTGGACTACATATTTGGGTTTTCTATGGGTACTCCAGAGAGTATCCAGAGAGAGCCCTGATAATAAGCCGGATGGTCCCGCTCCTCTTTACTCCAGAAGATGTGGTGTCCATGTTTTCCAAAAAGAATTTCGAATTTCAATTCATTTAATCACAGAACAGTTTTCCACTTTGCCTATGTTCAATTTAGATGAGCTTTGGCTCAGAGAAGACAGCAGCATTTCTGCATCATGTTCACATATAGCTTCTTCTTTTCATGACAGAGCTTTAACCTGCACGTCTAGATGGTACAGTGAATTGTGTTCACGGACAGGGATTTCCAGAAGTCTTTTCTGAGCCCATGCAGTGATTTTCATGACAGAATCAGATTCTCTAAATTTTTTGATGAAATTATGCAATGGAAATGATGAGATATTCAAAACCTTCACTATTTTACACTGAGTAACATTATTCTGAAATTGTTCCACAATTTGTAGATGCAGTTTTTTTTGTAGATTTAATTTACATTTTTATCATGTAGACTGCTTTTATTTAATAATCCGGGTAATGTGTAATTGGCTAAAAATATATAAATTGGAATTTAGATGTTGATGAAATAGGAGGAAATAATCAGTTGTGCTACTGCAATCACAAAAGGTATATGTAAACAAATCTGCACATAGATTTTCAGAGGTATTTTCTGTTTTGTTTTGTTTTTTTGCTCCTGCTTTCACAGACCCAGCACCATGTATGAGCCATAGACACATATCTTTAATATTTCAGATTAGATTCCATCCTGACCAGCCCACGCCCAGGAAGAAAAAGGTGTTTTAAACAAAATCTTTGGATTCACAAACCAAATGCTTGGATACATATTTTAATAACAAATTTAATTTACTTGCAATGAAATTTTTCAGTACAGCATTTACATTTCTGGTCCCAGAATTCAAACTTTTTAATTTCATTGCATAAAAAAAAAAAAAACAGAAAGAAAAGTAACCCCATAATATTAGTTTTAGTCCCAGAGCTCACAAATACCAAAACATAGAACTGAGAAACTAAAGAAAAACCATTTGAAGAAGATCAGTGATGTAATCTGTGCATACCTGTGTGTGAGTTTGGGTTTGTTGACTGCTCTCTGCGAGGTGAAGTAGACGGGCTTTCAGCAGCTGCTCTTTGGCTCGAAGTGAAGGCTTTGGATTCTGATCTGACCGCCTGTCTGTTTTTCCTGTCAGGTGGACCTCGCTCTCCGCTGGGACCTCCTGAACTCTCGGTTTGAGGATATCACCACGAGGCTGGACTGGCACCACACTAGAAACAGATGAGAGGTCTTCATGTGGGCCGTCACCGCTTTGTTTCTGCAGGAGCTTGTTACTCGGCTGTGGGTCGGCCGACACATCAGTCGCACTCAGTGGGGCGTCTCCCCCAGGCTGCCGTCCCCTGCTGAGATAAGAAATGTTTATCGGGGGGGGGGAGGGGATGTCAAGGTCAGTTCGAACCGCTCATTTTAACAGACATCTCATTAAGATTAATAGACCGGACGGATTACAGAGTGACGATTGTAAATAAAAACCTGTCGCCTTCAAATAAATCACTTGAAATTCAACTCATAATCCCATAATGGGTATGTTCTAATGCAACAGGACTCTAATACATTTCCATGTAATTTAGTCAATTACAGTTTTCAGAATCAAACTAGACTTTTTTCCTTTGCACTATGAATGGCTTTAAACCATAATACACATTAAATCTAAGCTCACTTTGTGAAACCCGGAGCAATTTCATCTTTGTGTGTCTGTCTTTCAGCAAACTTGCAAAGAACGCTACCAAGCCAATTAGCGTGAGTGTTGCTGGCTGTTGTGGATTCTTAACATGGGAGAGCGGGGTGGTGTCAAAGTGCTGTTACAGTAGTCAGTGAAGAAGTGTGTGAAGTTTGATGGGTCTAGCTTAAACAGCGTGCATCTATGGTGTGACTTTGAATATCCAAGGTCACATTAAGACATTGCGCTCACAAGATTTTCAGAAAACTTGGCCTCTGACCTTTAGCTTGAGGTCAAGGTCGCCAAGATTCAAACTCGTCTGAGATTTGTAGTAGATGCATCTATGGTGCAGACATCGCCCAAGCCAGGGCTATGACAATAGCTCCACTTTTTCTTCAAAACAGCCGAGCTAAAAATGTAACTGACCATGTGAGCCCTGAGATCCACTAACAAGCACAAAACATTCACCGCTTCAGAGCGTCAAAGCTTCATTGCTTTATAGCGGACAGACAGAAATACAGATTTGTGTGTCCTTCTAAGCATTAGCATTATTGGACCTGTCAGCTGGGATTGCAGCATCCCTGGGTTGTGTTTTCTCTGCTTCATCTGACTCGCTCAGCTGGTCTGTTGCAAGGCAGGAGGATTTCTTTGGTGTCAGTGTTTCACACAGATCCCTGAGGGATTCAGCACGTTCCTCAATAGACGCAGCTCCCTCAGTGACGACCTGGGAGAAATATGAGCTCCTGAGAAACTGAAAACAAATATCTTTCTTTCTATAGCTGCGTGATCATCTGCAAACACAGCACAGTCCCATGTTAATACTACGTTAGAGACAAGTACCTGCTGCTGCAAAGAATCACGGTCAGCCTGTGCAGTAGCTTCATTGAAAGCGTTAGTATGCATTTCACACCGCACGACAGAAAATGACTGCTTCCCTTCTCTGATCTCTGACCACAAGATGGGAATAAAGGCAGCCATTTCTCTGCATACATCCTGAGCATCACACAAACAAGCAGAAACGTTTTTTAAGGAGAGTTTGTAGGGAAAAAATTGCTATATTAAGAAAAAGTTTACTGGATCATTTTTTGTAAAAACAAACGCACACATAAAAGAGTCACAAAAAGAGCAAAACAAATGCCGCATAACTTGATCATAATTCACACAGTATAACATTTTCCACTATGCTAAATAGTGCAGGATGGATGGATGATGGATAAAAATACCCTTTGTTTTATGCTTACGTTGGCAAAACCAAAGCAAAAGAATATCACGAGATGTAAGGATTTGGTGTTTAAACCAAGTCAGTTTCCTTTAACTCACACTTAATAGAATAAATACCATCCAATTTTAGGTAGTGATGCTAGTTATAATCCAAAGAAAGAAAGCTTTAGATGTGTTTGTGAACTCCTTTGGTATCTGGCCGGTACATTAGATTTAATATCAAATAAAAACTATTGGATTAATCGGTCCTTTACAGACTGTCATACCTCCCACTGTTTTCTGACTGAGTCAGAAAGGAGCATCAAGTCCTGGAGCTGGCGCCCAGAGCAGAAGGCCCCAAAACCTTCCACCGCACAGAGGAACTCTTCGAGCATGGCAGGTTGCAGAATTTTTAAAGCTTTCTGCACACAAAGACATGTAGCTGTACAGAGACGCACAAACAAAATCGGTAGCAACACAAAGGAAAACACCACAGGCCTCAAAAGCAAGTTTCAGGTAAGTTTCAAGGTCTGGATGTTGCAACATTGAAAGCGTGTCTAAATTACAATGAAGCCTGTGTTTAAGCATTTAATAAGCAACACTTGGATGGAGCACCATGAAACGCTCTCAAAGCAATCTAATAAATGAATTAGCTACTGATTCAATGACTTTTGTGGATTTTTGCCAAAAGTGTTAAAAAAAATTGTGTCAGGGTTAGTGACGTCCTTCTTACTTTGTCCTTCGATGTTTGGCACTGTACCTGTTTCTTCTTGGCTTCAGACTCGGAAATCTCTTTGCCACCAAATAACTTCATTGCCTGCTGGATGTGCCCCTGCAGACGAAACCTGGCCTTCTCCAGCCTGCTCCTTGCCATTGACTGGGCTCTTGAGTGGACTTCACTGTGGACCATGACTGGTGGTTGTGCAGGTTTATTGCTCTGTACAGAACTGGGTCCTGCACTCTTGTGCTGGGTTTGAAATTGTAAGAGTGAACTTGCTCCATGTTTAGAGAGAACTGGTATCTCTGAGCACTCAGGAGTTTGAGTTGCAGCAGGTGGCCGCTGATCGTTTTGACTGAAACCTGAAGCTAGAGCTGGCAATTTAGAAAATGACTGAGGCTGAATCATTAAATCTGATTTGGCTTCTTTTGAAGTTAGAACGAGAGGAGACACTGATTGGCTACTGGTTACTATTTTGGGTGCAATAATATCTTTTTGTACTTTTCTCTGGAGATCTCCTGTCTTTTGTTGAGGAGTGTGACCTGAAAGCTGATCCGAGTGCTGAGAATGGAGCATCATGTTCCCAGTGTTGTCTTCATGTTTGGTTCTGGCCAAAACTAATAACCCCATCTCCGACTGTTTGTGTGTCTGAAAGATTGTTTCAAAAGGTGGTTGTTTCTTAGGAAATTTGCCAACTTCCTGCTTCAACCCAAGAGAACTAAGCATCCCAAGAATCTCCTGGAAAAATGCAAAACATACAAACCGTGTGAATTTAAGTAACTCTTAAGGGACTGAAAAAAGTTACTGCATCTATTATATATCACTTTACCTGACAGCGGGAGACGGCCTCTGTGATTCTGCCCTTCAAGCTGGAGGTGCTGAGGTGCTGCAGAGGAGAGGTTTTCTGTAGTCTTGCAACAAGGCTCTGAAGATCCATCTCCTCAGTTTTAACCTGGTTTGCCAGCTGCAAGCCTCGAGAGATTAGCCCCTAGAGGTGTTAAAGCATGTACTGATTTTAAGAACCAAACAAAACATTATTTAACAGCATTATATGCTCTATATTTTCCTTTGGCAACAAAAGGCCTAATTAGAAACAGCATGAATCTTTCATTTGCTGACTTTTGTTGTCGGTCCCAATGTAGAGTCTCCTCTGTGACTTTTTTCCTTTTGGTGATTGTAAGACTCGAGGGCATCGGTGCGCCAATGAGCCAGCTCAGCCAGTCCAGCTTCCAGCCTGGATGCAGCCTGCTGCAGCTCCCCACAGGCCACCTCTGCTTCCACAAGCATCTGCAATACAGATGCACACAATCACACTGACCCCTGCCCTTTGTGTTGCGGGAAATCTGGACTGCCTTAAATTTGCACAGTGGTCACCTGTGCACTAAATTAACATTCAAAGACCATAAAAGAAGATATCCCCGCATCACCTGTGGGAGAGTTTTCTGGAGTTTTTCTAAGTGGCTTGTTTGAAAGTCTGGCGAAGAGCTGAGAGATGACACGTTCACATCTGCCATCTTTTTTGTCAGTAACTGATAGAAGTAAAAAAGACAAAAGTATGAGACAGTAGCTCAGATACCAAAAGATTTATCTGTTTAATTTAATTTGTCTGTTGACCAGCTCAGCCCTTTGAAATGTTGCTAACCTGTAATTTCTGTCTGATAGCCTTCAGTGGGACTGAGGCCACCTCGAGGGGCTGTCTGAGGAGTAAGCTGGCCTCCTGGGTAAGTGAATGCACCATTTGAAGACATGATGCACCAGCACAGGGCTCTGATGGTACTTCCTAAAAAAAAGAAAAAAGAAAGTCTCCATGACTAGCAGTCCTTACTGATGCATGCGCTTTAACTTTTAACGCCTCTGAAAATAAACTTTTGTGTCAAATACACAATAGCTGAGTAAAAAGCATTATATGTTAATAATACTTGGAGACTGTCATGAAAGGTTTCTGTGGACAAATCACTAACAAGATCTATACTTACAAACATAGCCTTCTTCACATATTCAGCCCACTGCATGTTGACCTTGCTTAACTGCTCGGACAGACCGAGGCTGGTTGAACGTTCCGTCACTTCTATGAGAAAGTTTCCCGCCTCATTTAACTGAGCTTGACATGAAGCCCACTCACTAATATCCTGCAGGGTCCAATTTAAAAAAAAAAAAAAGAGGGAGGTGGGGATAAATAAACAAAAAAAAA
>VUQK01043060.1:6242-16619 GCA_015106715.1 Bujurquina vittata
TGAAGAATCCAGTTTCCACATTTCATAAATCATCATCCCAGCCCCGAAATTGAACCTGCTCCTCTCTGAAGATGAAGTGTGTGTGTGTGTGTGTGTAAATGGAGTAGGAAGCAGTGCTTTGTTACGTCCACTGTATCGATGGAGGACAGCAGATAGACTGTATATCACTCATAGTTCTGACACTGATGGCCTGAGCCCTATGTTTCTGTGTGTGTGTGTGTGTGTGTGCGTGAGTGTGTGTGTGTCTGCCTGCTGTAAAACAGACTGTTGATGCTATCAGTTGCAATGGTCTCTGTGTTTGAGGACTGGATGAGTTCAACACTGTCTCCTCTGTTGTAGTAGCTGCTGATTGTGACACTGGCATGTCTGAACTGTTGCCATTTCTCCACACCCTCTTTGTGTTTGTGCGTGCGCACTGATGCCGTTGTGTACTGATGGCTGCTGCTGCTGCTGCAGCTGATTCTTTGAGCTCTGTGTGAGTTTCTCCTGTACGTGTGCCTTATTTCTGTCAATAAATTGTGGATGTAAACACAAATAAATCCCACTCTTGAAATTGAAATGTGAAATGAAGCATTAATTAACATCATATTTATATATTTATGTACAAACTTATGCGGACGGAGGCCTTCACTTGAGCACTCCAGGCCTGTTTTATAATTACACGGAGAAAAAAAAAAAAAGACCTTCTAAATTTGACTTGTGATGAATTTGTGGGTCCGACACCCAAATGCAGGAACCCTGAACATGTCCTCTTGAAGGACTGTTGCCTAAACATTGTTCTGCGTGCTCTCCTGGAGCTCACTCCTGAGGCCTTCTCCAGCGAGCCCGCAGGCAAACGCAGAGATTAAAAAGCAAAAAGCTATTTTCCTCCTCTGTGCCGCCTTCTCGCACTTGCACCAACACAGTCAAAAGACGATGAAATATCCAATCTGGGCGCTTAGCTGTCTCTGCAGCACCTTTAAACAAGCTTCTCTGGGGTGAATTTTTGGAATGTGGATTGAGCTCTGACGCCTTCATTCGCAAATATTTTTAATTCAATTGGAAGGTTTGTTCAAAGTTTCTCTGTAGGACAGCAGTAACAGTCAGTCAGTTAAAAATGTGACATGCAGGCTTTCAAACTGTTACCAGAGGAGGAATTTGCACTAAGGCCTTTCCACCTTTCAAAAGTCTATTTTTACCCCGCTGGCATTTATTGTTTTAGATTAAGAAGTCGAAAAAATCCAAAGAAAAGGAAGAGTGGATGGAAATATTGATCTAATCACTGTTGGAGCTGTTACCCGCAGCACTGAAGGGTTTTTCTGGGTGGTGTTGCGTGTAGACCCTCAGGACAAACCCTGCAGGCGCGACCCAGGGTGCAGAGATGCCCGCCGCTCAGCACCAGCGTGCGTCATCATTCTGCTCGTAGAGCTGGGGTTTGGACAGTGTTGACGACCAAATGGGCAATTTCAATTTGAATTATTAAATTCTGCAAACATTTGGATTAAACTTTAGTTAACAGCTGTTTGACTATTAACAGACAATGAAATATTTTATCTTTGCTGAATAATTATCGTAGAATTTCAGCTGACGTTTATCAAACTCATTGTGGTTAATGACGATTTTAGAGAACTGAAACGAGCGCTCACAGTAGTGTTGCAGGTGCATGCTGAGGTTAGAAATGTCTCGTTCTCTTTTCATTAGCGTTTACGCTGATTCTCAGTTGTTGCTCGCAGGTTTAGCTAAATTTAATCAAACATCATGGCTTTTATTAAAATGTGCATGTTCACAGTATTCACCCGGAAAAATGATGCTCAGGTTACTCAAAGCATTCAAATTTGAGACCAATGGGGTTCCTTAACAGGAATCCAGGTGAGCAGATACTTTAAAGCACCTTACGGTGATTTTGTGTCACATAAATCAAACTGAAATGAGTTGAATTGATTGTCTGCAGCTGGAGCTGAACAACAACAGCAACAACAGTATATCCTGGGATTCAGTAATAAAACCTTTATTGAGAAACAATCACAATGTAACCACTGACAAATGCAAATCAATTACAAATACATTTATAGTAAGTAGATGTAAAAAAACGTACAGCACGTAATTCTCTCACATTCACTATGATACAATACATATTATTATTATTATCTTTAATCACACAAAATACTTACATAAATAAATATGAATAATATCTACCAATGAACATTATGAATTATAGTGACATTGTAGAATAAAATATCCAATAGCTAATTCAATTTACGATTTGTTATGATGTTATTATTGTTGTTTCCTGCCGCAGCCCACAGACTGCTGGTGATCATAAACGGGTGGCGCAGCATTGAACTGTCCCCCTGTGACACGTGGAGGGCCTCAGCCCCCCTGCAGCTCTGAGCCGGGCACGCACTGAACAAAAGGAAAGGACACGTTTTTGAATTAAAGCTGTAAAATACAATGAGAATATTGAACCCACAAATCCCACTGAGGTAAATTAGTTTAAGGTCATTATTTAAATATGATAACTCCACGATATTTCAGACTCCAACCAACAACTACTGAAGAACAGGAGAACCTTGAGGACTGCACACCATTGTTATTCACACCGGATAACTGATCTACTGTCAGTGGCTATTTGCATCCTCTTATCACCAAGCAACAGATTACCATATTACATCCTATTTAATTTAGGCTGCAAACACCCCGAGCATCTTAGTGCATTTTATCTCCTGTAATCCTGTTAAAACCGCAGTAATTGGAATCACAGAACTAAACCCACTGGACCAAAAACAGTTGGTGTAGCCAAGCAAAATTTCACTGTTTTTATTAGACAATAGTTAGTCCAAAAGACAAAATATATTTAACAATATCTGCTGTTTTCATTTTCTTTTGCAGGCTTTAATCCTTAAAAAAAAAACAAAAAAAAATCTATTTAGAAATCAGCGACGTGACGTTGAGAGTAAAAGGAAAGAAGCTTAAACTGACAGCATTTCAAACGCAGCCCGCGTGCAACCTGCTGAAAGCTGTGCAGCTATTGGTTCGAGATGTTTTCGGGCCGCTCATTACTTATTAAAGACGCTATTAGGGAAAATTGACAGTAATGATGGGAAGGATAGGACCCAGGCTCATTTGGCAGGAACGCCACAGGAAATATTCAGCTTTTGCACCAATTAATTATGCATCATCTTTACTTTGCTCTCTGTAGACTGAAACTGGGCGTAATGTAGCAGAACACACTGGAGTGGGTGAAAAGGGAAAAAAAGAAAACTGCAAACAAATAGATGGAATATGAGATTTAATTGTGTTTTGTGAGATCAGAGGGATTTGAATTTTAAAAGCTAATGTTATCAACAAGTCAGCATTTTTACGCACATCCACCCTTCTACTTCATAAAATGATCACTTCTTTTTTTTTTAAATGCAAACTATAAAACTGTGCTGGTGTTGTCCAGCTGCTCCGCCCCTGCCAGCTCATGCCTTTACTGTGGCAAAGAAAAAAGCTGCACAGAATCCAACACGGCAGCTGCTCTAATCTTAAAGCAAACACTGTTCTGTATTTTTCCTCTTTCCACCACGTCTCATACGCAGCCACAAACCAGCGCTGAGCGTCTCCCACTAACAAATATTGTGTGGGCATCACAGCCTGATGCATCTCACTCCTGTGAGCCACTCTCTGCCATTGTTTTTGCAGGAATCATTAAAAACACATCAGCGAGCAAACACTGCTACACTGGGTGACATGATTCTTCATTATCTCAACACACACACACACACACACACACACTACAGCACACAACCTGACACCCTGTGGAAGGCAAACCCACACAAATGTTTCCATTTCCTGTTAAACATTAATTAATACTCAGCAAATTCATCGATTCTTTTCTCTTTTTTGAATATTTGTATTTCCATCTTCTTTGGCAGCCAGTGGGTTTGGGGGTGGGGGGGTGGGGGTCAGAGACACACAAACTATAATTACATTTTATTAATTTGCAACAACAAGTGTGTGTTTAGGGAGATACGACGTGCTCATGTGGATTACTAAATTCTCTGATATTAACTAATATAAGGAGCATATCAGCATAACCTCCTTTTTATGATCTATTTTTAACAACATCTGTTGATCACAGCATAAATCGTGCTTACACGCAAAATCTTTTTCTTTGTTTCATTCCAGGCACTCACGCCTTTTTCTTTGGTATCCATCCCTTCGTCTATCAGCGCATCATAACATTGTTTTTAAATGTCTCGGCTCTTTTTCTCAGCCGGTGCAAAACTGCTGGAAATATAATTTTATTTGCCAAAAGGCTGATATCAGCTGACACAGATTAGATATTTTTTTTTTAAAGTTAGCAGCCACTGAAAGCCTTGCACCGGATATCCGTCTGATCATGTAAATACCATATTTTACCAAGTTCAGCCCAAGCACCCTGATCGTGCCCGCATAAATAATATGTCCAGACTTTTAAATCTCACTGTTTGAAGATGTCTCATAATTATAATTTGTTCAGTGTAAAAGGTTACAGATTGCATTTGTTCTGTGTCATGATGCCTTTAGCAGGAGTCATGTTTTATGGTTATGCAATGTGTGTGTGTGTGTGTGTGTGTGTGTGTGTGGATGAGGCTGTATTTGAACCTTTAGTTTGCACAAAATAAATATGATCCAACAGATAAACTCATATACTGATACTCGCCCGACACACATATCTTTTTGATGCACATGTATCTAATGCTTCTTTCCCCCTGCATTCAACAACAATTGCAAGCATGACATCATCCATCCTTACTTTAATATTTAACACATGCAAACGTGCAGTAAACTGTTCGTGCAGACCTCATAATTCTCATTTGGCTTACTCACTCCAGCTCGTTGCTTTCCTTCACTGGTTAATTGTGCAGGAACCTTGTGGAACATAACTGAGGATCACCATGCTCGGTGATGAACAGCCATCACATACAGCAACTGGATCGTTGAGGAGAAGCTTAAAGCATCTCCTGAGCTGCTCTGTTTCCCTTACCGTGATAACAATTCTGGCTCTCCTCCTCCTCCTCCTCTTCTCCCCCTCTGCCCAGCCCACCCACCAGCCAGCAGCATAATGTGGTTTCCGCCAACAAACCCCGTCTGCAGTATTAATCAATTGGAAATGTGCTGCATTTCCTCTCTTCCTGAGACAAAAGCACACTGATGTTTCTCTTTGCTTCTCTTTTCCTTTCCCTTCTCTCATCCTCGCTTTCTAACTCCAGCATAATATTGACTCTAATGAAGTACCAAATGGAGCTGCACAAAATATCTTGCGGTTAATAATTATATTTTTGCTTATTGGTTGAAGGATGGACTCCCACCTCGCCCAACATGTCGATAATGTATCTCTTTGACTGTCTTTTCTCATTTGTTTTCTAAAAGCTAAATAAGGGATGAGGGCTAAACTAACAGTATCGCAGCCCTAATAACAGCAGGATAAGTGGCTCTGCTATCAAATATGCTGGCACTCATTTAAACAAGGGCCACTATGAAATGTATCCACATCAGTGGCTCCAAGATAGGGAGCTAAGCAATCTATTTAAAAAGCAATCTATTTCTCGCTGTTGTGGAGATTGCACAGATTGAATGGGGGAGTCCGATCCTCAGTGGAAGGCCCTCTCGAGCCACCCTCCACTCCTCTTTTATCTCACAGCTCCTCTCCAACTCCTCTGCTCTGGGCTGCTTATACAGGCAAGGGGAGAAAAAAAAGCTTTCCATGTAATGCATCCAATTAAAACAAATAACCCAAAATGATCCAAGCACTGATAAGAACTTCTTCTAAAGCTCCTGTGCTCACATTTCACAGCAACACCACCACTGAAACGGCTTCAGTTTGTTGGTTTGTTTTATTTTTTACAAAAAAAATCAAAGCTTTTATTTATTGTATTTTAACAAAGTTTCATATTTCGATTCTTGTCTACTAGAATAGCTTTGCATCATTTCTATTTCCAGATTAATTGTCATTTATGTCATGCTGCACCCCTCTTTTGATCCTCCGTCTCAAACAGGCCATCTTAGTTCCCTTTCCCTTCCCTGTTGATTGGCTGCCCCTCACACACAGAGCAGTAGGTGGGTGTGGCTTCTGTGCTCCAAGGCACATGATAGAGAGCCAGTCTGAGCTTTTGATACAGGGGGGGGGGGGTTACTTGTACATGCACTGAACTCCTCATTTGAAACTTTGGTTTTATCATCAAATGGCGGAACAGAAAAGGGTCACTTCAAAACTAAACATCTGACAGCTTGGGCGTGCTTACAGTGAGTGTACATACAATTCATATATACTGTGCTGGCATACATTCAGCTTCATTTATATAGCGCTAATTCACAAAAACACTTCCCTCTACAATATTAGAGAGAAGCCCAAACAGTCAAATCGACCTCCTATAAGCAAGCACTTGGTGACAGTGGGAAGGAAAAACTCCCTTTTAAGGGAGGGGCAGACAGCCCAGGCCTTTAGCAGCATAACCAAAGGAGGGTTCAGGGTCACCTGATCCAGCTCTAACTATAAGCTTTAGCAGAAAGGTAAGTTTTAACCCTGATCTTAAAAACAGAGAGGATGTCTGTCTCCAAACACTGGTTCCACAGCAGAGGGGCCTCTTAGTAATAAATGCATGAATTAACTTTTCAGGATCACTCTGATACAGAATGTTTCTAATTTCATTCAGTTCTGTTTTATTTACACAGCACCAAAAATCTCAGCAACTATGTAAATGGGCTGCTTCTTATACAGCGATTTTCTACTCGAGCACTCAAAGTGCTTTACACAACACGTCACTGAGCCAATCACGCCAGCACTTTGTGTGCACCCAAGTGCTTCTTGTCTAACATTCACACACCAACAAACACATTGGAGAGCAAGCTGAGGTTCAGCATCTCGCCCGAGGATACTTTGGCATGTAGAGCGGAGACAACAAGGAATCAAACCGCCAACCTTCTGATTAGCAGATGACCTGCTCTACCTCCTGAGCTACTGTACAGCCCCTTTATATGTAGGACTGTCATTAATTATGTGTGCAATATTCCTAAATGTGAACGGCGAAGGCCATCTCCCGCTCAAAAAATGCCTCCTCACAGTGTTACCGTCTAAAGTTAGTGTCTGGTTGGCACTGACCTTCTGTCGAGGTTCAAAGAACTTCAGCTGATTACTGTGTGTACACCTAACATTTATTAGCAGCCAAAGTAGCAGAACTTTCTATGACGCATGTTTGAGCAGGTCAACTCTTGTCTTTAATGAAAATAAGTGTGCCATATTTTACAATAGATGCTGTTTTATTTGCTCCTGTTGCTGATTGCTGCAAAGGTGCCGGTCAAAGACTTCTCATTGGGCCAAATACAGCTTGTGCGTAATAAAAATGAATAGAACTTATTTTTGAGCGGCTAAACTGCAAAATATGACACGCGTGCTGTAGATGTTGGCAAAAACTCGACGTAAATAACAAGACTGTCAACCAGGAGCCCACGGTCGGTGCCCTGTGGCACATGCCACACATCAGCGGCTCAGTTTCCCTTTAATGTATTGTTTGATCAGGTTCAAGCACCAAAAGGACTGCGTTACAGTGGCTGCTGAGTAGCTGGACTTTTGCCGTCATCTGAGAAATTCATATAAAATGTCAGACATTTTCAGAAAGGAGCTCAACACAGGTGGCATGGATTTGCTACCACTGGTCTTTATTATTTTACTGCAGTGGAAAACGCTCATGTAAGCTGTTTCTGAAATCATTGGCAATTAATCAGTTGTGTTGAATGAAACCTTGTTGGAAGCATTAACAGTCAACTGCTGGTTGATATTTATTCATCCTCACAATTTGTGACTAAATCGCTGCCGGTTCCTGTGACAAGTGATTTTTGGTCAAATCCTGCTATGCTATTGATCACAAGTTATGCACATCTACACACACACGTTTGTGTGAATTTAAGAATATCCTATGCTAATACTTGTTACTCTCTTTAACAAGTAATCGTTATTTGTCATTTTGTGGGGTTTTTTTGGTACCAATTTTGTATCTAAATGGAGGGTTTTCAAAAAAACTGACCTTTAAATCAGTGAAGAATTAGTTAAGGGTCTAGCTATTAATCTGTTTACATGTATTTTGCCGTTATTAATGCATATTCTTAGAAATGAACTGAATTTGTTCAGCGATTTTCTAGCCTTACTGAGCACTCAGTGTTTTTCCTTCACACTTTCATCTACCAACTTAGAAACACCAATTAACCTAAAATACAAGACTTTGGAGAGAATCTTCTTGCTGTGAGGTGACAGTACTAACCTTGGGTAAATTGTACCTGTAAGGAAAGAGACATTAATTATACTTCTTTTTCCAAGAGTGCAACTTAAAAAAGATAAATTAAAAAAAAAAGCCTATAAAAGTTGCCACTAGCTCCAGACACTGGGGATCTCGTAGCTATGGCAATTCATCCGGGTGCAGACTTTTTCATGTGAAATGTTGATATCCACTACAGCTCATGTAAGTCAATACATTTTCTTCTTCTAGATTTATTGTAATCAGGTCTCAGTATGCAAATTAAGCAGATGGCACTTTTTTGAACATTCAAAAGGCTAAGTCACATGAAGACAGTCAAACCTTTCTGTAACTTCAACACAAAGTCAGGGCTTACTCAAAAACAGTCGAGAAGCTTGGTAACATTTTAGCTAGCTTGGTGTGGTCAAAAAACAAACAAACAAACAAACAAACAAACAAACAAACAAACAAACCCTCACCTCTCCTGGACCGCAATGGAAAATGAGAGGAGATCAAGAAAGTTGAAAACTTCATATCATTTTAGAAAAAGAAAAAAAAAAAATCAGTGGAATCTGACTGTACTTACTTGATGGGTGTTGCTGACGTGGGTCTGCAGTGGTGAAAATACAATAGATTACAAAAAGCACCTTTTTTTTATTCCACGGTAGGTAATTTTGATGGAACTCAAAATGATCAACCTGCCAAAGACACCCTGAAAATCAGAGTGAAACAATGATGGGGCAGGCTGGAACATTTTGCTGATATTATTTTTTTGCATCACACTTGAAAATAGTCGTCACTTTTTTTGTATAGTACCACATGCTTGTATGCATACTGACAATGTTGGAGCATCCTCCTAATGAGTTGATGGATGGTGTCCTGGGGGATGAAAATACAAACTTTATTTCAATGCAAATTTTTGTTCTTTTTTTTTTAAAATGAGTTAAACTTTATTTATTTTCCCAAAAAAAACAACAAAAAAGAAGAAGCGGCCACACACACACAAACACACACACACACACAAATGAGAAAAAGGTAAACCAATTCGAGATTAACATGGCTCAGTTTAAATAATAATTAATGTGAACATTCCAAAACAAATACCAATCAAATAAAAAACAAAAATACAAACAGAAAAAGAAGGGGGGGGGTATCCCGAATACATAAAAAAAAATAAAATTGCAGTTTCACCGAAGCATCGATTTACATTTAAGCTCGGAGAGTCAATTGTCTTATATATGAAAAAAAACATTGCCACTTTCTGTTATATTCCTCCACCTTTTTTTATGCAAACTGGCCCAAAGAGCAGTGGCTCATAGAGGGCGCCGATGGGCTCTTCTGCTCATATACTAACAACTGTCTTCACCCAGAGCAAGAGTGAGGGGGTAATTCAAACAAAGGTGAGGGGTCCCCAAGGATACATAAGCTGTCAAAAAATACAATGTTTTGAGTAACTATTTTCTCCAGAGTATCATGAACTGATAACCTAAAGACATTATTGGGCATTCCCACAACATGTGTACAAGTGTGCCAATGTCTTCCTGACATTTCCAACATACCGAGGTGTCTGACAAGTGCAGCCTGTGCAATCTGTGTGGTATCCAGTATACTCTATGTAAAGTCTTAAATTCTATCAGTCTTGTTTTAAGTTCAGCAATCTATAGTATAATGAGGCCTCATGCCCAAAATGTCCAGAAGCCTTTATCATATTTTCCAATAGAGTACAGTTTAAAGGGAGAACCGTGGAAGATCCAAAAACCTTAGTGAATACATGTCGCAGTTGTTAACATTTCAAGTCTTGTGTGAGTAAATTAAAGTCTGCAAGCAAAGTTTTAAAAGGTTGTAATGATTTATTGATTCATCATATAAGCTCACCTAGCTTGTATATCCCTTTGTGAAACCAGGATATCCAAAAATAACGGGATTTTGATCTATTTGATCTATACAGATTTTCAAACAAGATATGGGTTAAATTTAAAAATCTGGGATATTTTTCCCACAGCTCCTCCATGTGAGAGAGAATGGGATGCGACTGATTATGAGGTGCAAGGTTAGTTGATAAACAGGTGGTCAACGGAAGTGGTGAGTCTGCCATCACCTCAATGGAAAGCCAGGGCGGGGCTCTTTAGGGAGGGAACAACTA
>VUQK01043061.1:0-13411 GCA_015106715.1 Bujurquina vittata
AAAGAAAAAAAAAAAAAAAAAAAAATTGGCCACATTTCTTAATTTGTGCAACACACACCCTTTTCTCATAACTCCATAATCAGTAAGATCCTTTCAGGTACATTACGACTTTGTGCAGCAGACAGATGAGATAGTTAAGCTGTCTAGTTAACCTTCGTCCTGATCTTCCATACTTTCCCACTACATGCAGCTTTCTGTCAAAACAATCCTTGACCTTTAAAATGTCAGTCTCAGAGCGCAATATGAGAAAAGTTCTCCACAGAGTCCAATCTAAGATCCACTACAGCAGATTGAAAATCGATTAATCTCTCCCATTGGTTTCTTCCACATCTGCATGCCTGAGCACAGCAAAGCCCCCTCTGTTAACTCATTAACCTTCGATCGATCGATAGTTGTTTAATAACACAGAGCGTGCATTTTTGTCCAATAGACTTGCTGGCAGAGAGCTATTGGATTGATCTTTGGCTTAAAATTACTGGGATCATGTGCATCATTGGGCGGGAGAAACCACTACGTTAAAGAGAAACCATGGATCCATTACTGCAGTGCACATTCTGCACAGGGAAAAATTGTGGGAGGTGCATTGGGACGATGGCTGAGCTGGTTCTTACCTTGTGAAAGGCGAGTGGGCTGTTTGAGCTGGATCCCATCAACAGCACAGAGGTTCCCACATGGGTGCAGCGTAATGACCCCTGACCTGTTCTCTATGTAGCAGTGCTGAGCTGCCACACCAGGACCCTGGACGTTGATGTCCATGGCTCCATGACCCAGAGTGGTCCGTCCTAAGAGAGGGAAGGAGTGTTATTAAATATTGTGCTGTGGGGCAATAATAATGCTGTCTGACTCTAACATGCAGTACACTGTACTGAGGTGGACAGTCAGTAAGAGAACAGCACTCAGTCGAGGAATAACAAAGGAAAATTAATCTGATATCATAAGAGTAAGAGAGCATAACCACTACTTTTGCACTAAAATGATTCTATCTCATTTTAATGCTACTGTGAGAAAAATAAATGCAATGAAATGCAGTGTCAAGGTCCAGTGAAATATCACAGGAAAGTGCAACAAACAAACCCACAAATATGCACTTTGTCTGGAGGTGACCTCCTGTAGAGGAATCTGAAAAGGCAATGACAGGAAGGCCAGCAGACAGACAGGTAGGCAGAAAGAAGCTAAAGGCCAAGAAGTCACGAGACACAAGATGAAGCCTGTCAGCCGTTCAGAGACAGACAGAATAAACTACTTTGTGGTCAATTGTAAAAGACTAAAATGTAAGGGTCATTTTAATAAAGTAACCATGATAAAAATCTGATAATGTAATACAACATGATAAAGATTTTAGCGCTATTGTCACAACTCTGTTGTCCTATTGGTTGTGTCCAAAGGGCTGGTGTTAAAGCAGCACTCTCACCCTCAGGCAGAGGCAGCAGGGTGATCGCTGTGCTCAGTCGTCCACTCCCCAAGCTGACCAGGTGGGGACGCTCTGCTTGGAACTTCAGCCCCTTTCCAGTCTCGATCAGGTCCAGTGGCGTACTCTGCAGGAGAACCCAGAGATTAGACAATGTGTGATAAGTTTTTGTACCTGTGAACAAATGTTTGTGATGTGAATTTAAAGCCGATTCCCTATCAGTGCTGCATGTTCACTATCACAGGACGGGATTCTAATTGGCTGCTAGAGGCATAATTAATTATGCAAAATCATTCCATCTTTGAAGAGTTGGTATTTCATCCTACTTTTTCTGTGCAACCTTGCAGCTGCTTGAAAGCGTCACACGTCTGCAGAGATCGCAGCACACTGTGTGTAATCGGATAGAGAGGACACTGTACACCTCTGAACCTGAGGAGGTCGCAACGCCCGTTTGCACAGCTACTGTACGTCTGGATGATAAATGGCTTGTTGTGAGCGGGGCCTAACAGGAGATCATTTCCTGTCCATTAGCTGAACTAACTGGTTTTGCATGACACATAAAAACATGGACACGTAGCATTACGCTGACTGGGGTCACAGAGGGCAGATGACTCTCTGCACACGGTGAACTTTTTATTGCTTGGCTGATGGATCAGAGCCGCAGAGCAGTCTTCACTGAGGAGAAGGGGTGCTGCTGTGGCTGTTTACACGGTCCTCACCTACTGAGGGAGGTGTGTGCGTCATCTTCCCCCTCACAGCTCAGGCTGAAGCACCACCATGCGCTCTCAGCTCAGTGAGGGGGAAGGGATGTCACCATGGCAACAGCGCTCTGCAATTAAGAAACATGAAGCTCCTGGAGGGCGTTCGGCGAGCAAACTTGTGATGAGCGCTTTTCAGCGCAGCGATGCCTGACTATAAAGTCTCTCCTGCTTTTTAGTCATCCTCTTTTAGTCAAATTACTCCCACCACAGTACTGCGGTCTGCCTGAGATGCAATAAAATGTTCTGGTTTGTGCTTTACCTCCCATGGTTTGATATGTTTTGAGAGCATTGCATGGATGAGTTCTTACAGGACAAACTGAAGCTATCCAATAGAGCTCTTATAGTTATTTTGCCAGACATGCATGATGTAAAAGTTCCTGCTTTGTTTCCCAAACTTTTTGACTTGTGATCCTTTGAATGGAAGAAATTCATGACTCATCAAAGACTGCTTTTGACCTATGAGCAGACTGAGGTCACAAACATTAGCAGTCAAAAGATTTAATGCTTTATTTCCTACTAGCTACTAGCTAATAAAACATAACAAAGGCTTTTAAAGAACTTGCAAAAAGCTAGAAAAATACACAAAAATGTTAAAGGATGTGTGGCTTTTTCTAACTACGTTGGTCTTTCCGTTGTAGTGTGATGATCAGCCTTGTTTGTAGTTTGTCCTTGGTAAATGCTATGTCTTATATGCTTCCCTGCCTGCTGTCTTCTCTCTGTCTTTCTTGTTACTGTACTTTCTCTTATTTAGCTAAATGTTTTCCTTGAACATGCATTGGTTCTTTTATTCCTGCCCATGTCTCTTTCTGTCATTGCTGTTCCTGTGTTTCTTAGTTCATCCCAAACCCAATTAAGCCACCTGCATCTATACATGTACAGGGACCAGTGATTAAGGGAATGGGAGGGTGATTTTGGACATAGCTACTGCATCGTATTTTAATGATTTAGCATATTACCTGACATCTTTTCTAAATGTGTGTTGGTGGAAATCCAGAGCACAGCTGTCCTTAGGCCTTGATAGGCTCCATGATTTACCGAACAGCAACTCCGTGTCACATCACATTTCATAAGATTTTTAGCACCTCTTTTTCTTCTGCATTGACAGTCAGTGTCTGAAGTTGTTTTTACAGAGCTGATACGGATCTATGCCAGCTCAAGTGTTAAATGGGTGTGGAGTCATTCACTGGCATTGATTTGCATTTTTAAAAACTGCTGTGTTTGCATCTTTTTGACCCACTTACGAGGCCTTGTGTTGTTTTATTTATTATTTAGGACGCGATGAGTGACTCGGCTGGTCAGCTAGCCATGTGTGTCCTAATAGGATTATCTGATTGTGGTGGTCTGTCGGTGGAGTGGGGTCAAGTCTAAGAGGATTGCTGGGACAGAGGCCAGGTTGGTTGGAAGGCACTGGGAGAGCTTATACTGGGAGCGATGGGATGAGAGGGGAGGTGCCTGCTGGCTTATCTGCTGTGTGCTGCTGCTCCCAAGTGGTGCGCTCAGCAACAGCTTGCTTTCTGTCTGCCTGCATGCACAGGAGAAACTGTAATACAATCTAAGTAGCTAATATTGCACATCTACTTCATCTGCAAATTTACGGGGGTAGCATTTTGGAGATGTGGACACCAATATTCATTTGCCTGTGGTGAAAAATTAAATATCTTAAAGGACAATTCCACTATATTCCATTTTTTATTTCATTAATTTTCCTTCTGAAAGTGGCCCTAATGAGCAGTCAAGCTTGCACACAGTGGTCCCCCTACCACCTCTGGAGGCATGTGTCTGCAAGCAGGTCACCCTCTGCAGGCTTCTCAATGAAACATGAGTGCAAGCGTAGAGTGTTTCTCAGACAGCGCAGAGGGAGAGTGCTGCAACAAAAAACAGAAGCAGAAATCTTCGGGGAAAAAGGCTCAGAGATAGCTTTGTTTCCTCTTTTGACTTCTTCTTTTCCTATTCCAGTGATGAATGAGTGATTTGCACTTGCCGCCTTTGTTGCAGAGACTTTGAAGAAAGGGGAGTCACATCTTGCCAATGAGCAAGATGAAGCCCTGTCAGTTTTTTTTAGTCTTTATTTAACCAGAGATTGAAGCCTTTGAGTATAAGAAGCTAGTTTGCAAGGATGGGTGCCATTAACTGAGCAGGACCCCTCTCGCTGTGAAGATGCGACAACCAAGGATCCACCATGCTGCTTTTGTACATCTGAGGCTATTAACAGCTTTTCCTTTAATGAGTTCACAGCAAGCGAGACATCCAGTGTTCTCTTTAGATGTGCTAAAACATGGTTCCTCCACAGATAGGCTGTGAAAACTGTGTTCCATTACTGTGGCCGGCAATAATTCCCACTTCTTGGACTCTCTAACTGGCTACATGCACAGGAAAAAACCCAGAACACAAAAAACCCCCTCCCCTTAATGCCTGATGGGATTTTTAGAACCAGCAGGTGGAAAACGCAGACATCTAATCTCAGGGTCTGTCTAATTACTACTTTACCCTTACTGACATATGTGCTGCTCGACCCAAGCTGCTGCCTCTTCACTTAGTGACATTTCGGCCTTTAACTCTGTATTTATAATCTGTGGAGTCTTTCAGTGCCAGGACTCTGTCAGAGGACCCAATGTGCTGACATTTCACATCAATGGATACAGTTGTCAGATGAAGAGAGCAGTCGCTGTGTGTGTGGACTGGAAACATGTAAGAAAAATGCTACACTGATGCCATATGACTGTGCTTTTCTGTGAGCGCTGCCAAGTTTGGAACAATGAACTCGCGGGGCCAGAGTCACAAAGACAGACTTTGACTATGGCTTAGATAAACCCAATAGTCATACTGACATCTTCATACATCTCTTGCATAAGGTACTTTCAACTCGAACGGCCTTAAGAGGAACTAGAGCACAATTAATGTAAATTCATGCTTTTTTCAAGCGATCACATCAAGCCACTCACTTGTCTTTTCCCCAGCAGAAAATGTTTCCTTAAAACATGAGAAGGACCACAGGACAAGCTTAAAAAATATATTACTAAGAATTTGACTCCAGTGTTGGGTGTAATCACCTCAATTGCTAGGGAAGAGCTTTTTTCACTGAAAGGGAGCAAAACTGGAAGTTAAAGCCCTATTCCACCTTAGACAAAGAGGGGTGCAAAGCCCTTTCTGCCAACCGACATCACGGAAAATGTCAACTCTCTGCCCAACAACAGTGATGAGCTCGAGACTCGCGTGTTTTACTAAAACATGGTTGAATCAAAACATCTCAGACTCTAAAGTGGGGCTACCTGATTTCACCCTCATACGGTCAGACAGAGATGCTAAAGCTAGTGGCAAGAAAAACAACAGCCAGTTCCATGTGAACACTCTTCATAATTTCTGGAGACTTCATGTCTCTCTCTCCTCCCACCTGACTGGAGGCCATTCTGAACAACTGTGAATCTTTAAGGAACAAAAAAAATGGACAGATACAGAAAATCATTCATAACGATAATTCTGATACAAATTGCAGATGAGCTATGTCAGGCATATGAATTTCCCTCTGGGATCAATAAAGTTCTTCTTATTTAATACAGAATCTCTGAGGCCAACACAAAGCTAGCAGAAAGAGACCTCTGGACCCACGGTGACTAAAAACTGAGGTGCACGCCAGCAACACAGGCTTGATTTTCAACAGGTAACAAAAACTTCTACGCCACAGGATCCCACGTTAGAGTTGCTGTCAGCAAGACATTTTTTCTATGAAGGAAGTTCATGTGAGCTAAAGTAGTTCTTTTGGTATTGATGGCCGAAGAAATCATGAGCCATGTTGTTTGCTGTTTGTCTTTGGAGCTGGCGCTGTTACAGTGGTAAAATTTGATCTCAAGGTTAGTGTGGGGGTAAAGTTTCTAATCTTTTTTTTTCTTTTTCTTTTTTTTAATCAGTGTTTATTTTTGTGAAATTATCTAACTTGCATCACACTAATCTATGAACAAAAATGAAGCTTTTTCCTTTACCTGACTGCTCTTTCCATATTACACACACGCACACACACACACACACACACCAACACACACACACACACACTCACCTGTAAAACCTGGTGAGTTTGCCGTCCACACTCAGGCATGTTCCTGTTCAAGCGGTCCATGTCCACTGAGCTTTCCACGTCTCCCTGCGACACATGAAGATCCTGAGAGAGGAAATTACAACACAGAGAAAATGAGTTGGAAATGTTGTCACGAATGACCTCATTTCTCAAAAGTGAAAAAAAAGAAGAAGAAAATTCTTTTGTATTTTCTCTTTTTGCGGTCCATATCTCAATAAAGTGGAAAGCTTAAAAAGGTCCCAGACTCACACTTTTTTTTTACAATAGTTTAAGAAAGTCCAGGCATGCGTGTCGGGAATCCCCATCCACACTCTGCCCTCACACTAATGCGTCTATAGGTCTGATTCATACTGTCAGCACACACACACACAACAGATGGTAGACAGTGTTTAGAGCAAGATGCACACATTTAAATCTCTTGGTAGTTGACACATTAATAGGAAATCTGCCACCATGCCTTCTCTCAGCTCTATAAACACACACACACCACATCATAGTCGTGTACTTTTTTTTTAGGTATTTCCATCAAGACAGCGCATTGTCCATGTCTATATTGGTGTATGCTTTGAGAAGCATCAGTGTGTGGAAGAAGACACTTTTGCAGTGAATATATGAAATGTGAGAATCACAAAAAAACCACACAGGGAAGATTAGAAAACACATAATTATCCCAGTCTACACAGTGAAGCCAGAGTTGTTTGCACGTCTAAAATGTTTTGTGGTGGGGATGAAAAATATGGTTCTGATGTGCTCTGCCTTCAGGATAACAAAGCACTGCTGCAGTATCACTGCGTTTGTTCTCCTGACAGACCCGGGAAAGGCACTCTCCAGCCTCGAGCGAGCCTCAAACAGTAAATCACAAAACAGGCAGAAAATAAAAATAAATCTTTGAAAAATTCCACCAGCAAAGCGCTTTTCTGGAATAAAAACTCCTTTCTGAGCCTGAAGAAACACCACCACCCCTTTTTTCTTTTTTGTGCAGTTTCTGAGATGAACAATTTCAACCAACATTTTTAATGTTAACCTGTCGGTTGTCTCTGATGTGATAATTACCTTTCTCCAGTTGTCCAGCAAGTGCATCGCCTCCATGGCATAAAGCTGCTCCAGACACACTAAATCCTATCAGTCACTTGATTAAGCAGGGCACCTCTGAGACTGCACAGTAACTTAGCATTCAGCTTCTTTCAGATTGTCCGTGTCTTTTTGTCTTGGTCGTGTTCTTTTGTTTAAAGCTACCGGTGCAGTACCCTTCATAAATTCCCATTCAAGAGGTCAGACCTGTTACTGCTTGCTCCACTAAACTAAGACCTACATTCCTGACTGGCAGCACCAAAGTTGAAGATAGCAGGCAGATGTGTGCGTGTGTGTGTGTGTGTGTGTGTGTGTGTCTGTGTGAGCACTGATCAAAAGAGCAGAAGAAAAAGCGTGAGTGAAGAGTGAAATGACTTGATAAAAATAATGTTTTGAACATGTTGAATCAGGAAAAGGGGGAACTCTGTAATTATGCATGATGCAAATGCTACACAATTCCTGACTGAACCTGCATGAATAGAATGGATAAAGCATGAATACAGATTTGTAGTTGGGCATTCACCAGGAAATATCCTCAGTGTGTTTCCCACTTGAAAACATACACGTTATGGCCTTTATATCTTAAACATATTTGTATTATTTTGCCCTTCACATGAGACAACTTGCAAACTAAGTCCCCCACAACACTGGTGTTAAGGCCTGCTGAGGAGGGGAATGAAGCCAGCTGTCACTGTGGGGAAAATAACAACGTATTGCTGATTATGTGGAGGAGGAAGTGTTACCAATATCAAGTCACTGTGCAATTAGGTAAAGAAAAAACATTCAGGGGTATGTTTAAAGAAAGCCACACACCCATAGCCAGCATGCACAAACCAGCTGAAGAAGCATTTATTTTTTGGTAATGCAAAAGTAGGATAATAAGTTACTCTTCTCAGTAGGAAACTTGTTAATATAACAGACTACTTTTTAATGTTAGTAATCATGTAATGTAACTAGTAACTTTTAAAAGTAATACCCAAAACTAGTGTTGAAAAAATAAAAATAGAAAAGATTTTTGGGTGAAAATGAATGTATGGATGGGGTGTAATGGGGTGGGGTAGGCAGCATCACTGTCAGAGATGCCAGCAGGATCAAAAAATTGATTAATAATTCTGTCAATGAGGTACAAGATGTCACTGAACAAACTCTCTCCATCATGGACAACCCATCACAGCCACTCCACTCCACACTGCTGAGGCAGAAGAGCTCCTTCTCCCTCAGATGGATTCAGCCTCACTGCACGTTTCAGGAAATCATTCCCACCATTCTCAGTCAAACTGTGTAACAACTCTCCTTTCATAAGAGCCCACACATATTTCTATATTTGCATTCAGAGAATGCACCGGAACTACCACACCAGGTGTGTATGATTTAACATGAAAAAAGTGTTGGGGGTTAAAAAAATTAGTAGAACAGTTCCTTTAATAGGAAGACGTGGCACAGTCGTTGGAGGCTATTTTCAGCTGTGGGGGATTCCTAGTGTCTGTCTTAATTCATGACAGAGCCCTCAGATCATCTAACTTATTTTGTTGTTTCTTTTGATCAGCTGAGATGAGGAGCAAAGGGACGATAAAAAGAAGCCATTTTCAAGTGCAGAAATGTGCTTTTGCTCTTTGTTGTCACTTTAACAGCTCGTGGCCCCTCAGATTCCTTTTTATGTGGTTTTTGAATCTAATTGAACAAGATGTTTCAGAAAATTGCCACTAAGCTCACGACACAGCTCGATGATTTAATCGTTTGTGAGCACCTAGGATGATCCGATAGAGACGAGACGGAGCCGATCAGCAACAACATTGAAACTGCTGCCATTCATGTGGACGTTACTCTGACGCGCAGAAAAACGTTGCAGTTTTTAGTGCGCTGAGCAAATTAATGAGAGCGTAAGAGACAGTATAAATTATTAATCTCCTTCATGCCAAATGTGACTGCACGCTGAGTCTTAAATGTCATACAAAACCACCGTAAAGAGTGGGAAAATATAATATAATAAAAAATAAAAAAAATTCTTATTTACAGTAAAAATTTTGACTCTCTAATTGTACGCCTCTTTTGTTCCTGGCACATTAAAGCCCATTTCTCCCACACTGGGGGGGCAACAACAATTTTTCGTTCTCTCAAATTCCCAAACTGAGTGGATACATAAAGAACTGTCCATCACACTATTTCTCTCTCTTCGTCTCATGCCAGGACAGAAAGCCTGGCATTGTTTTCTGTTGAGCAGGCATGGCTCTCACACATGAGGGAATCTTTCTTTCTTTCTTTCTTTCTTTCGATGGGGCTGTAAAAAGCGAGGGAGGGAGGCTGACCATTTAGTTGCAATACGAAAATGATCTGGAGAGCTTGCTAACTAGAGAGTAAAGAAATATGGATGCGGAAAGAAATGAAATTGATGGCGGTGCTAATAATATGGTCTGAAGATAACCAACATCACTCAGCATTGTGTGGCTAGTAGCTAACATAACACAGTGGCCATGCAGTCCGGGCTCCTGTCCAACCTCAGTCACTCCTCTTGAACAAATGGATGATTTAAACAGTCTGGGGGTCGTCTCCGAGAATGCAGAGATAATCAGGAATGTGAAGACTGACAAAAGTAAGGGTCGCTTCATACTCTGAGGACAGCATCCGCCCACCATTCCCTCTGTGTTAGCCTCATATCTTCATGCCTGCTGACAATCATTTTCTATTTCTGGTTCTGTCTGTACATTACAGTAACACTTGACCTAACCACTGAAAAGAAGTCAGTTGTTTGACGATATACGAAGGATGTATGTCTCATGAGGTGACTGATTAGTCTGGCCTGAAACAGCATTTTCTTGGTTTCAATAAATAAAATTCCCATGCGTGACACAGGAGGACTAAGAGTTAGCTAATCAGTTTTGGCATAGCTACACATCAGTGCTGAATGACCAGAGAGTTCAGCAAACACATTTATCAGGAAAATAAGAATCTTCTCCCATGGAAATGGACATAATGTCAGCCTGAAGAGCAAACAGAGTACTGCACTGTATATTGTCACATCTAATCACAGTAGGCTTCAGTGTACATGCAATAATAATGGTCTTCCACTGACTGAAAGTCACTATCACTGTTTCGAAGTTCAGGAATAAATTTAAAGCCTAAAGCTGCAGAAATTCAGATCAACATTTTATTCTAATTAAACTGTCAACTCCTACCAGCCTGTTACAGCCTGGAGCTTTGATCCTGTGTTCAAATGAATCGGCTTGAGATTGGATGCACTCTGTAGCTACAGGCAAGACACTGTGCCGAAGGGAAGCTTTATGATCACAGCGGAAATATGCTGGAATGCTGGAAACAGCAACAGCAGTATCAATGAATAGTTTGGAAGGAGTCTTTATAGATGTGCAGGTGTGCCACTCACATCCTTGCAAACACACCTGGCCGCTTTATGGAGGTCCGACGGATAAGAGTCTGTGTGCAAATAATGGCAAAGTATACAACACCACAGTAAAGACAGTAACAATGCCTGTCTAGTCCTTACTCCTTGGGAAGCTCTGTTCCGTATCACTGGGATTTATAGCTTGAATAAACTAAACTTGCTGCGCAATCTGGGATCAAATCTACGTTCTTGTCCTCTTATCTAGTTGGTCGAACAAAGGAGTTCTCCAACATCAGACAGCCAAAACATCTTTTTGTATGCTTCGTTTCGCCTAACTGCATGAAAACTGTTGGGTCGGTTCAACGATAGTGTCAAGCCTTTCTGAATGAAAAAGCACTTTTATGCTGAAATGTGAACTTTACCAACACAAAATAAGACTCTGCTAAGAGTATTTTTTCAGTCTAGCCAGGACATATAGCACATTTTAGCACACTGGCAAACAAACCAGGAGTGAATGTGTAAGACTGTGGAAAGCATGTAAGCATTTTAAGATGTTATGTCTTAATGGATGGATAGTACCAGTTCATCGCAAGAGTCATCTTAGAGCACTTTACACTTTAGGGTAAAACTCTTGCAATATTACAGAGAGAATCAAATATTCCTTTTGAGAAAGCTCTTGGAAAACAGTCATTACTGATGTATAGTATCAGTCAAAATATTGGTCACACTCACCCATTCATATAAATGAGTTACTGTGTCTACGTTTTTGACTGGAATTGCTTCACAATCCTCATTTCCAGTGGTAACAAAAAGTAACAACAATGCACTAATAACCCGCTGGCTACATTATAACACAGAATACACGATGATCAGGGGTTGTAGTAATGTAGACACGAGGTTCCACTTGTACTGGCAAGTTCACATGCAGGGCTTAATGACCAGTGTAAACGCTGTTTAAATATTTAATAATAGGTCAACACCAACACACATTTTTTTATTTTTTATTCCAAGAACTTGAAGGCATCCAGAGACTGGAACACATCAGGAGCCTTATGGACTCCATATGAGATGAATGAATGAGAGCAGATGAAGAAGAGGGTGCGTGCGCGAGAGGGGGAAAAGATAGTAGGATGACAGAGGAGAAAACACTTTCCCTCATGCCTCTATCTTGTCCAGCCAGCTGCCACAGCACAGCTCTACTCCTGTCTTCTGGGCTCTGATAATGGAGTCTGTTGGGTAATCCTCGGCTTGCAGGGATATCCATCTTTTCTCCGTCTCTGTTCTTCTTCGGCTCCATCTTCTTTCACTAGCCTCTCGCTTCAAAATTTTTCCTTCTAATCATTATAATGCCCTCTTGCTGCCCCTGGCTGCATCTTCTCTGATCTTTTTCTGCCCAGCTCATGTTAATTTTGTGCTATATGTTGTATATATTAGAAACAATATGAAACCATACCCGGTTCAGTGGTTTATGTATGCTGTGCTTCACGTGGCCTCATAAAAACCTATTGGACATATTGGAAGAAAAACAGTATGTACTAAATATATTTTTTAAGCGGCCGGCAGGCACATGAAAGTGTTCCGTCCTCAGGAAATGGACTCTTGAAGATAATTAATGCCATTTCAGGCAGTCTGCTGTTTGCATGCTGTAGTGTTGCTTTGTTTTGTTTTTTCTCTGCTGGATGCAGCCCAAGCCAAATGACACATTCTGTTTTTAGAGAGAAACCATAAAAATGCAGCAAACTCGTGTCGTGGGAAGAAGGGTGGATCCAACATGAGCACAAACGCTGTATAAAAATCTGCAAATCGAGGGGAAAACTGTCTGAAAGGTTGATGCCGGCTCCATTAAACTTACATAACTGAACTTGCACGCTTCAGCTGACTGGATTAACATCATAACAACAATGACAAAACAATAAATGATACAAGTCTGCCTTTATGGACACACAAAGTTAAACAGGCGTTCATATGACACAATCCCCTGAAGCGCAAATGTTACAAAGTCCAAATGAACAACATTAAAAAGCATGTTTACAGGCTGGTATGAAAAATGCTTTTGGTCTCTATAGCTACAATCTGTCATAACAACTGTATGCTTGGTAATTTTAATTTTCTTTTTTTTTTTACAACTTACATGTTTGGATTTTGCTGTGGTTTAAAGTTGGCCACATAGGTTAATGATGCCTACCTCACCCAAACCCTTTACCTTTGCCTGTGGGTGTCACTCACAAAGTTTATCAATGTACTTTGCTGATAATTTAGTACTTAATCCCCTCATCCAAACACGTTTTGTTCATGCCCCAGTTTCCAGCCTACATGGAATATTTTTTAAAATCTTGTGCCCTTACATGTATGCCAGGAATTCCATTATTGACTTTAAAAGTCTTTGTGAACCTGTATGCATTATGAAGACTCAGGGAGAGGTCTATGTACACATGGACATAACAAACTGTGCCAACCTTTCTCCACTATTTTATTTCATAATATAGAACAGACTTCATGGTTCCACTAATCCCCACTCTGGTGGTGGCATTCAAGCCCAGACCTAAACATAGCATTTACAAGCTTTACAGGGCATCCTTAGTTGTGGCGTCTCACGGCTCGAAGAAACAACCGCTACAAAAGAGCACCAACTTTCATCAAAGAGCTTTGAGAGCTTATGAAGCAAATCCATCAAATAACATCTATTTATATATATATATATATATATATATATATATATATATATATATATATATTTTTTTTTTATAAAAGTATATATATATATT
>VUQK01043061.1:20473-34094 GCA_015106715.1 Bujurquina vittata
TGAGGGTTGTTGGGGGAAACATATAAAAAAGGGGAGTGCAATTGAGGGGGGGGGGGCGGGGGGGGGGGGGGGGGGAAAGGGAAGGGAAGGGAAGCGAGGAGAAGTGGGGTGGGGGTCTGGAGGCAGCGTGGGATATCCCTTTGAGTCATGGAAACTGATCCAAAGAGCAGACAAGCTCACAGACGTCCAAACAGCTCTCTGTGTCTCTTTGTATTGTTCTGTCATTCAGCCCCTGCTACACTGTGAGGACATTCACCAGCCTCTGGAAACACTTACTGTATTTCCCTATGGTTCACTCAATGGAAAACTTGAACAATACCACTAATGAATACACACATTCTCTGTATTTACCTCTCTACTCTTTCTTCTGTCAGATTTTTTCATTTGCTTCTCATTAGATTAAAAAAATTTAAATGTGTATCTCTGCTGTTCTCACAGCACATGAACGGGTATTTATTAAAATATGTTCTTAAAGGAGCTCGGCACTAGCCTCTGAAAAATGACACCTGTAGCCATAAGATGATCTGAAACCATCCTGTCAAGCTATTGTGTGCAAGCTACACTGGGCAACAGTGTTTCAGAAGCTGTGTGTGCTCATTCTTATGGATTTTGATATACTGCTCTCCAGATATGACAATTAAACTACATGATTAGCTGCTGTTTCCAAGATACATACATTGTTTTTTCATTTTACACCTGTGTGCGTTGTTTAGTTAAGTTTGTGTCTTCTCATTTATTTATGATCATACTTCACCTTTCGTTATATTAGAAATCATAGTGGGGTTATGCTGTGGATGTATGGTTGTAACATGGAGAAACATCAATATCATCAATTACACGGAATATTAAGATGCATAGCTATGTTGGTTGGATCAATTGGCTACATGATGTCCCCACAGGCAAACATATTCAATAATTTAACAATTTAGGGCACCAGCAGAGGAAATCTCATTTCACTGGCACAACACTTGCAGCAGCATATTCTGAAAGAAAATTAAACAATATGACGGGGATATTTAAATATGTTTAAAAAACATATAACTTTACTTCCCAGCGTTACAGAATTTCTGTAATGGCCAAAGCTCAAACAGAGATAATATCAAAGGATCTGAAATGTGACAACTGCATTTCATACTCAGCACAGTGGACAGTCTGACAGTGGACTCATTTCTGATTGCCCTGCTAGCAGTGCAGCTTTTGATACTGTTGACCATAATATTTTATTACATATTAATATGTAATAAATAGTAAATATATGTAATAATAATAGTAATAAATTTAATAATTTGAATATGAATATTTTATTTTAGATTAGAGCATGCCATAGGTATTAAAGGTACTATGCTGTGATTTGTTTGTAAAATGGTAAATGATAAATGGACTAGTTCTTTTATAGCGCTTTTCTACTCTGACTGAGCACTCAAAGCACAAATAACTACTTCACACACTAAGGGTAATTATGGAGTTCCACGGGGTTCTGTGCTAGCACCAATTCTATTTACACTATACATGCTTCTTTTAATGAGTATTATTAGAAAGCACTGCATACATTGCATTTTTGTTGTTATGCCGATGATATCCAGCTTTATTTATCCATGAAGCCAGATGACAGATCAATTAGTTAAGATGTATTACAGATAAAAAGGCCTGAATGACCTCTAATTTCCTGCTTATAAATTCAGATAAAACAGAAGTTCTTGTGCTTGGCCCCACAAATCTTAGAAACATGGTGTCTAACCAGTTACTTACTCTGGATGGCATTACCTTGGCCTCCAGGAACACTGTGAAGACTGTGGCAGTCATTTTTGACCAGGATATGTCCTTCAATCCACATATTAAGCAAATATGTAGGACGGCTTTTTTGCATTTGCGCAATATTTCTAAAATTAGAGACATCCTGTCTCAGCGTTATGCTGAAATGCTAATTCATGCATTTATTACTTCTAGGGTGGACTATTGTAGTTTATTACTATCAGACTGTCCTAAACACTCCCTGAAAAGCCTTCAGCTGATCCAAAATGCTGCAGCTAGAGTACTGACTGGGATTAGAAAGAGAGAGCATATTTCTCCCATATTGGCTTCTCTTCATTGGCTCCCTGTTAGATCGAGATTTGAATCCTTCTCCTCACATACAAGGCTTTGAATAATCAGGCCCCATCTTATCATAAAGACCTCATAGTACCATATCACCCTAATAGAGCACTTTGCTCTCAGACTGCTGGCTTACTTGTGGTTCCTAGGATAAGAGTAGAATGGGAGGCAGAGCCTTCAGCTTACAGGCCCCTCTTCTATGGATCCAACTCTCAGTTTGGATTTGGGAGACAGACACCCTTACTATTTTTAAGCTTAAGCTTAAAACTTACCTTTTTGATTAAGCTTATAGTTAGGACTGGATCAGGTGACCCTGAACTCTCCCTTAGTTATATCACAATAGGCCTAAACTATTGATGCACTGAGTATTTCTTTTTTATTCAGCTCTTTTCACTGTGTTTATACCCCACTCTGTAGTAACTCATTAGTCATTTTAATATTTGACTCTCTTCCATGTCTTTTGTCCTGTCTGCCTCCCCTCAGCCCCAACTGGGACTGCAGGTTAACTATTTAGTTTGGAAGTGTCAGTGAACATTGATGAGTCAGTGAAGCTCACTTCTATCACCGACGGCAATGCTGAGATGAGTTTATTGAGGATATCCTGAACTTTTCTGTTGGCAAGTGCTGCTGTTTTTGCTGCTGTCAGCTGCTGTTAGCATTAGTGAAACTTTCTTTGAAGTGGATCTAATACTGTTGGACTTGGACTCTTAGTGACTAAACTCATACGATGCGAGAAAATAATCTCACTAGAGGGCAAGTATGATTTGTAGGACACTTAAACCCAACATTAGCAGGTATAATGTTCAGTTATAACCAGTTGTTGGCTTCCACAAATGATGAGTACAATATTCTGTTTTTTGTATTAAATGACTTTTTTTAAAAAAAAATTATTAACTGACCCTTTGAATGTCATTTTCAGTTTTGATGATCCAGAATTAGTAAAGCTGGACTACATTTATTTCAGAAGCTAAGTTACCAGATCAACCCTGGGAGTTTTATCCACTGCAAGATAAAACTCTACAACACATGAGATTGCAAGCTATCTCATATATTTTGCAATATGAGATAGCTTGCAATTTGTGCAGTGGCATCAGCTAACGTTAGCAATAAGAAAGATGGCTCATAGTTAGCTTTGAATCCATGAATTGAGCCCTGATGATGCTGATTGTAGGTTTGTTCTGTGAGCCAAAATTCTGGGCTTCACTGAATAAAACTGGATTTCTTCTAACTAATGGTCATTAACGTTAGTTAACTGATAACGTAGCACCTAGTTGTTTGACCTTAGCTTTCTGATTAACATTGTAATTAGCAAAATTCTACATCAAATCAGTTTTGTTTTGTTGTTCTTATGTGGAGCTGAAGTTTGTGTCTTGCGGGAAGCTGATTGTTTATTGACAACTGAATCCACTAATTAAGTAATCCTTGATTAGTGGATTCAATTTCTTCCATTATCGAGAGTTCACGGCTTATTCTGAGAAAAGAAGAAAGAGATTGTATCGTAACTCCTTCACATATAAAAAAATTCCAGTTTGTTAAAGGCAACTGAGGAGTCGAGAAAGGTCTCATTTTTTATGTTACTTTACAGTCTGCTGAGATATTGGTTATGAAAAGAATTTAATACGTATAAAAATGTATGAACATATGAACATATAAAAATTTATGTAACACATGTTTAAGTAGCACGTTTCCTATTTATATCCTATTTATTTTTCTTATTAATTTTGTTGTATTTATTTAAGTTTTATTTCAAAATCCAATACACACCCCTCTGCATCAAAGACCATCAAATAGGCTAGGTGAAAGAGAGGAGCAGCAGCCAACACACCTCATCTGTGCCAGACAACTGCCTCTGCCAAAAATCCTTTGTTACCATGGCAACCCCTTAGGGAAAACTCTGTGTGTGTGTGTGTGTGTGTGTGTGTGTGTGTGTGTGTGTATTTGCTTTTGTGTGCATATTACAGCTGCAGCATGTTTCTCCCAGCTGGTTTGAAGCTACAAATAATTGTATTACGAGCCAGCAAAATCTCAGATGCTTTTCACGTCTGAGCGTGCAAGCATCAGAGCAAGAGGTAAGGGAAAAGAGAGTGAGCTGAAGTAAAGTGAGGTGAGCAGTCTGAGAATGATTATGTCTTTGTTTTGGGATGAGTCGCTGGCCTAAAGGCATGCCGCACATAAAAGACAAAAGACAATGAAGGGAGGAAGTGAAGAGGGAGGAAAGAAAGAAAGGGAAATTTGCAGAGGTCATATCCTAGGATGCACATTCTGATTGGCTGCTTGTTTTTGTGTGTGTTTGTGTGTGTGTAAGCAGCAGCTGCTTTAGCAGCAAACAGAAGATTGTTCAGCTGTGAGCAGTATGTAACCTAATATGACCTCTAGTAACCTCTGTCGCCACACATTTCAACTCTGACAGTCTATCATCTCTTTTAAATTAAGACAAATGGTGGAAAAGATTTCCTTTATAATATGTCAAAACACTGACCTCTAAAGGGTCATTCAGTTCTACTAGAACTTGGATCTTACATGGGCAACATCATTCCTATCAGTTCTGATAACAGCATACTAAATAAGTACCTCTTACAATGAGCAACAGGCATAAGTGCTCAAATGATCAACGTTGTAGCTAAATTATTTATGCGGTTTGGTAATAAATTGTAGGGTTCCCGAGATGATTACTTAGACAATATCTTCAGTACATTAAACTCTGCTTTTTAATTTTAGGTTTATATTTCAAACCCTTTTAGTTTGATGAAAGAAGAGATACTCCCACTTAATTGAAAGTCCCACAGTTAAGGCCACAGTCGAAATCAGCTGAGGAGAATCCCTGCCTGATGTTACAGAAAGACTGATGGTGAGTCTGTAACAAGTATGTGCTGGCTTTGCCCAAGACTAATTGCTTTCTGTAGAATGTTAATAAGCATTTGTTGTTTATCAGGACTTTACACCATAAACAGTATGAAACATAGCTTCTGGGTCTGAAAAATAAAGCCAGTAATGATGTGCCTTAAACCTACATTCTATTTAATGACCATCAGGGCCTAATGGTTAGAGAAAGACCTCTGGTCCTGCACAGGTTTATGAGGAAAAAGCCTCTTAATTCTAGAGCTCGGTGTTTAGAGCGCTCTAAACACAGTTTCAGACAGTTTTTTCCATGGACATACCAACTCCCGTCTCCCGGTTGTGCACAACATGTAGTTGGGTGTTGGTGCATGTGTGACACAAAAACGACTGCCCAGAGAGAACAATCTGAGTTTAGAGCCCTACAAAAATGTTGATGGTGATGCAGGTTTGTCAGCCAGGAAACCAGCCAGGAGACCTTTGTGTTTTTAAAGTCAAACTCGGGCTGCTGCATTTAGGCTAGTCGGCTCAACCTCTGGAACTAGCACACCAAGAACTTTACATTTTTTAGCTTTATTTGGCACTTGCCCTATTTTCATTTGAGAATTTGCTTTGGTTTTACTTGCTTTTTACTTTTGAGCTCACTTGCTGTGATTTGGAACTGAAAACTCCTTGGCGAGCTTCAGATAAGGATTGTGGTTTCACAACAGTAATCCATGAGAGAATGTACAAAGAATTGGAAAACTCGTATTGTATTTGTCTCTATTACGTGTGGTACCACATATAAAACACCCAGACATGACCTAAAGCTGACTAACAAATACAACACCACACAAATGCCATTTAGGCTCTACAAATTCACTGCACAAATCTAAATCAGCCGTCACTCCAGACTGGCGCCAATTACCACTCAAGCAGCTTGACACTGAGCGCTCTGATGCTAATAACCTGCACGTAATGCCTGCTCTGATTCCTACTCCAAATTTACAATCAAAGACTGGCAGCTTTCACTAATTCATTCACATACACGGGGTCTTCCACTAAGCAGCCATGATACAGTAAAATTCTGAGGTTATTACCGTCCTCTGGTGGTGAACAGCCAATACAGTCGTCTCCCGCCACAAAAAAAAAAGAAAATTGTTAAACCCAGATCACATTCAAGGTCAGGAGTATCACTAACAGCAAAAGTAGAGCACCAGTAGCACCCACAGGAAGCGTTAAGACTCAGCTCAGGGGAAATCAGTATGAGAATGGAACTGGGTGGATGGCTGGGGGGGAATCAGTTGTGTTGGAGGGTAGATAGAGTGCCTCTGTCCTGGCCTGATTATTCTCTCCACAGAATGAGCTCACATAACAAAGGATTTATTATCACTAGCTGGAGAGTTGCTGCAGTCTGGGAACCCTGCACAGCCGTTTTCTCTGCCAGGCACCCAAAAAATGTGGCCCAGCTCTGCTTTGGTTTGACAACAGCATAGCCTGTATAGATCCCTCTCTCTTCTTGGGCTCATAAAGCAGCCAGTGTTTCAGGAGGGTGGGAAGACCAGTTTGACGTGCCAGCGAGAAACAGCTGCCTCTTACAGGCCCAGGCTTTACTGTTTTCCTCCCCACCTTTAACTTCTCTTCCTGCAGGTACAACAACTGCAACTTTGTGGTTAGGTGGTTCCTTCAGGGTGAAATGAACTGATTGTGCAAGACTGCACCACAATTAAATTAGTGCAAGAAGTCAAACTGACAAAATGCATAACATTTAGTTTAGTTTCATTTACTCAGGTCAATACAGGTCTTTTAAAAGCCTGGACTGGTTTGTATAGTTTTAGGCATTAAAATATAATTACGCTGTACAATTATGTTGATTTTTATATTAATACTTGTCATCTGCTTGTCATGTGAGCAGGTAATTATTGTCAAAACAAATACCCATATTCACTTATTGTGGCTTCATTGTATCGCTTCATTGTATTGTGGAAATTTGCGGTATACAGGTATTTATATCATACTTGATTGTAATTATTTTTGCCTAAAAAATGAAAAACAATATAAAAAATGTTAATTCAGACATATTAAAAGAGCATCAGCAGATGAATACAGTACTGTACACAATGGAAATGCCACTACCGCTTGCACAAGTTTGCGAACATGAGATTGTACATGGCACACTATTGACTGATGGACTGGAACCACAGCACTGTGTTCTGTATCCTGGGTGCTGATTGGCTCAGTGACTGTAGCATCAGTCTGTTTGCTCTCCCATGCTGTGCCCATATGTTGGGAAGGGTTTATAAAGCCTTAAAATATATATAAATAATAAAATAAATATAATGCCACTACTTTGTGGATTTTCACCCATCACGGGGCCTCTGGAACTTGACCAATAGGTGAGGGATCACTGTAACAGATTCTAATGTAGCGAAAAAAATATTATTATTAAAAGCAAAATGAATCTAAAAGGAGTCACAGAGTAAAAACGATTTTAGTCATTTATCACCTACCTGGTTACATCTTAAATCACTCTCTAAAATATTTTTGGCTGTTTGAAGCTGAGCAAAAAGTGCTGCAAATAATTTAAATTTGTATACTGATCAGGCATAATATTATGACCATGATATTATGAGCTGCCAAAACAGCCCTGACCCGTCGAGGCACGGACTCTAGACCCCTGAAGGTGTGATGTGGTATCTGCACCAAGAATTTGGCAACAGATCCTTAAAGTCCTTTAAGTTGCGAGGTGGGACTCCATGAACTGGACTTGTTTATCCAGCATATTCCACAGATGCTTAATTGGATTGAGGTTTGGGGACTCTTTAAACTTTAAACTCATTGTTGAACCATTCTTGAACAATTTTTGCTTTCTGGCAGGATGCATTGTCCTGCTGAAGCAGGCCACCACCATCAGGGAGTCCTTGCCCCATGAAAGGGTGTACATGATCTGCAACAATGCTTAGGTGGGTGGCATGTGTCAAAGTAACATCTACACGGATGGCAGGACCCAAAGTTTCCCAGAGTTTCAAAAGCATTACACTGTCTTCATCCCATAGTGCTTCCTGGTTCCAGGTGTTCCCCAGGTAAGCAGTGCACACACGCCCGGCCAGCCAGATCAGGCCACCTTCTTCCATTACTCCATGGTCCAGTTCTGATGCTCACGTGCACCGCTTTCAGCATGGGCACCCTGACTGCTCTGTGTGCAGCTCCGTACACAACAAACTGCAATGAACTGTTTATTCTGACACCTTCCTGTCAGAACCATCATCAACTTTTTTAACAAATTGAGCTACAGCACCTCATCTGTTGGATGTCTGTTTCTTCCTTGGGCCACTTTTGATAGATACTGACCACTGCAGGCTACGGACACCCTACAAGAGCTGCAGATACTTACACTTGCCCATTTTTCCTGTTTCTAACACATCAAGGACATGAGGACAAAAAGTTCGCTTGCTCCCTAATACCTCCCACCCACTAACAGGTGCCATGATGAAGCGATAATCAGTTTTATCCACTTCACCACTCAGTGATCATAATGTTATGCTAGGTCGGTGTATGGCCTCCTGTCCGGTTTTTAAGTCCGGGTCCAGATGCCCTTAAATGGACAGCAATGGCAGCTCACAGTCACGTGACTGTTTGCTATCACATTCGGATCGGTCAAAACATGAGGGACACAGCATTGCTGCATATTGAACACGGGAGAACTTGGACCCGGAAATGGAATTCAACGTCACCACTTAAAGACCGGATAGATTAAACTTGCATTAGTGAACAGGTTAGAATGTTGCACCATAACATTGAGCAATAACAGAAATTCAGTTTGAAATTGCTCATAGTTGCATAGTTACATATTCATATCAAAGTATTTATTTAAAAAGTTAATTAAAACTAATAATAAGAGGTGGTTTGTTTGTGACATTGCTCATTATGCTGCTCTAAATTTACTGCTCTGTCCCAGTGGGAAGTGGGTCACATGTTGGCATTAACACTTTACTTATGACTGGGTAGTGTTTGCAATTTATGGCAAAAATCTTCAAGGAAATACATCACTTTCTCATGTATTTTGACGAGAGTGAAGACAGGCTTCTAGCCAGGAAAATTTCACAGGCAAGACAGAGGTGATGTGTGTGTTAGGAGTGACAAATGGGTTTAAGGTGGGGGCTGGATTACATCAGGGATCAGCTCTGAGCCCCTAGTTTGCAGTGGTGATGGACAGGCTGACAGATGAGGCCAGACAGGAGTCTCTGTGAACTATGATGTTTGCAGGTGACACCGTGAGCTGTACTGAGAGAAAGGAGCAGGTGGAAGACAGCCTGGAGAGGTGGAGGTATGTACTGGAGAGAAGAGGAATGAAAGTCAATTCCTCCTGCCTGGCAGGGCCAAACTCTTGTCAAATATATCCACTATCCCTCCTCTGCACATGTCCAAACCATCTGAGCCGTACCTCTCTCCAGTCTTCAAACTGCTCAACCTGTGCTGTCTCTCTGATGTACTCGTTTCTAATTTTGTCCATTCTGGTCACTCCCAGTCAACCCAGCCTCCTGTCTTCAGTGCTACCATCTCCAAACCACAGATCAAAGCAGGTCTCACTACCATCTTGTAAACTGTCCCTTTCACTTCTGTCACAAATCACCCCTTGACTCTCATTTCCATCCACTCCACCCAGCCTGAACTCTCTTCCTCCTGTCTTTTTCACTGTCCTGTTGCTTTGGATGGTTAGGCACTTAAACTCATCTACCTTCATTATCTCTTCTCCTTGCAGCTTCACCTTTCCTCCTGTCTCCCTGTCATTCACACACTTATATTCTGTCTTGCTTCTACTGACTTTCAACTGGTGTTCTGCAGCAAATGTACAATTCAATTCAATTCAATGTTATTTATATTGCGCCAATTCACAACAAGCAGTCGCCTCAAGGCGCTTTGTATTGTAAGGTAAAGACCCTAAAATAGATTGTCTTTTTTTTTCCTTTGCACTGAGATATAGTTGCAAAGTTCCCTGTGTTTTTGTCACCACAAGGCACCCCTTTAAGATCACGCACATCATTTGGATCTAGTGTTAATATGAACATTTGGAGCAGTGCAGTTTTAAGCCCAGCACATTCACATCTGTCCTGTAAATCCAACATGTCAGCCAGTCCTGCTTGTTTGGCTCAGGCTTTACAGAGAACCTGCCAAGCTCGGCCTGGACTGTTGAGTCTGTATCACTGATAAACCAATACTCACCCGTGCAGGAAGGAGAAACCCCAAATTTTATTTTTTTCTGAATGACTGTTAATGAAGTTTGTAGCTACAAAAGGTTTATAATCTTTTGCAGCTACACCTTTCTTAGTGGCTTTGTGGATTATCATCATTAAAAACACATATGGATGTCTTCCAATACAAACTAATAGCCACATACTTATGTTAACTCTTTGGGATTATGTCACTTGCTACATAAAATACATCATCATTTATTTTCGTTACTGATAATAATGGCTAGTGTAAGAAGCACGACTGGAAAATGTTACCAAATGTCAGTTTAGTGTTGCCAAGAAAAGATTTAACACCCACTTCTTTCAGCCAATGCTGAAACCACATCCTTAATTGAAAATAAGTTTCAAACCTGATGAATCATCACTTATTTTAGCAACGTGACTTATTAATTATGCAGAAATATAACTGGAAAGTTATTTTGTTGAGTTTTTTAAACATATTACACTTTGTGACAACTCCAGTTAACAAGACTGGTTCTTACTGAGATGTGTTTGTATTGTGAAGTCACCGTAATCACAAGAACATCTGAAGTATAAGATCTGCAGATCGTGTTTTAAAGCCAGGTCTTTCACCACTTTTTCACCATATTGTACTTAATTGTTAACCACAAAAATGCAAAGAGCAGAAGATCTGACATTGGCATCATGAGCACCTGCTATGTTTACATACACACACACACACGCACACACACGCACACGCACACACACACGCACGCACACACGCACACACAAAACCCTGATACCTAGAGAAAACACTGCTAGTGTGAAAACAACAATCACCTTTTAATCTTGAATTTCCGAGGTGTCTACTTTACCTGATGGAGGTGTGGGTGGGTTTGTGCAGTGGGAGGGTCCAGTAAAACCACAGGTCTAAACAAACATGCTGCTGCTGCCTGTAAAGACAGAATGGGACTGCTGCTGGTGTGACAAAAAAAATCACGAACAAAGAATCTGACTGGGCTCCAAAGAGGAAGCTTCCCCTCTTGCTCGTGCTCTCTCTCTCTCCTTTCATAAGGGTCTCTCACTCACTGTCTCTCCTTGATGCGCACACACATTGTCTGTGGCTGTCATTACACACACTGGGCTAAAGCCATGTGGCAAACACTCTGCTGACACACACTGTCTGGCTGTTTGTCCCCTCCCTCTCGCTCTCTCTCTTGGATCACATGGTCACTCTTTCATTCTCGCTCTCTCTCTCGCTCTCTCTCACACACACACACACACGCTCACACATCCACACACCACACACACAACACACATACACACACACACACACACACACCTTGAACACATGTACCCTCACTCTCCCATCCACTCAGCCTCTCCCCAAGCGACACAAGGCACTCATTCTTCTGGATAAAGAAATGCCATTTTGTTCACGAAAACCTGCAGAAATTTTAACCTGAAACCAGACTCATAAGTAAACAAGGTGCTGATCCTGAGTGGAGTACAGTAAGGAGGCAACGTTTCACTAGAGAACGGCCATTTATTTTCTTACACTGTAACTACTGTTACTCTAAAGCACATTTTCCCCTCATAGCCTACTCAACTCTCTGGGTCTAGTTTGTGCTACAAAACAATGAGCAGAATCTAGGAAGGAGGGGCCAGTTAAAAAAAATGTGCATGCTTTTTGATTTATGTCAGTTAGAATGATTTTTGCTCTGTTCCCTGATTGCGAAGACACTTTAATAAAACCAAAAAGTGCATATTCGGAATGGGTCTCGGTTATGGGCATTGGGGTTATTGCAGTTAACTGGAACGAAACTAAAAACAAACAAACAAATGAAACCAAAAATGAACATTTTTCAAACCACAAAATTACATAAAAAAGCTAACAATAAAATAAAACTATAATAACTCTGGTGGGCATGTCAGACCAAGGTAGACTCTCACCTGCTTTAACATGTGTATTGTGGCAATACTGTGAACCTGATTCACCTTAACGCTTTAAAGAGAGTAAAAGTCACAGCATGTTTCTGTTTTTCTAAGTTTTACTATGTAGAACACAACCACTGCAGGCTGTCATCAGTGTCTACAGCTGGTGGTTCTCTGACCAAACTGCTTATTTGGATCTCCACTGAATTCCAGCTGGAACCACTGCATTCATTTGAGTGTGAATACACTTGACAGTACTTGCCTGTGTGTCTGGATCTGGAAAACGCTTCATTTTAAATTATATGACAAACTGCACATGCCTAACATTCCTGTAAGGCTGGGTGAGAATTATTGAGACTTATATAACCTACACTAATCTATCGGCCTAAATCACACAGCCTGGCTGTTTCAGAGAAGACATATCCCAGCGCATTCAACCTGTTTATCCAAAAGAAACCCTGATGTAGCTCTGGCAGCTGGTGGGAAATTTTCCTGCGGACACACAGCTGTAATCTCTCAATGTGGGCTGATAGAGGTGTTAATCAGCACTGAAATGCCTGGCTTTCAAAACTCCCTTTTTTCTCTTACTCTCTATTTTGGAAACCAGCTTAACTCAGACTCCCACTACCATCACCTACTGATGTTATCAGCTGTGGCAATGCTATAACAATGCATGGAAGCCTCGTCTCAAGCTGTAATACTGTAGGTCTTCCAGCAACACGCCTTCATATTCCTTCTTTACCAGATATCTGTGGTGGCTGTAATTGGCTAGCTAACGCCTCTTAATTGGTAATATTGGCCTATTAAATAATGTGCAGACAGTAGCCATCAGCTTCCTAGCAAGAGGCTGTATGTGTGTGTGTGTGTGTGTGCACGTGCGTGTGCGCGTGCGTGTGCGTGTGTGTGTGTGTGTGTGTGTGCCAGTGTAGCCTCCATATTATCTGTGGAGAGTCAAAAGTGCCAAAGTTAAATGAATAAATGCATCAATAAATGATCAATTAAGATAAGATAATGTTTATTTGTCACATGCACAGTTATACACAGTACAATGTACAATAACCCTAAGTAGTGAAGAGAAAAACAAACAAAAGAAGACAAAAACAAAAAAGAGAAATATATATTTATATATAAATAAGAAGAATAAAAGTAGGTTATTCACACTATACACTATACACACTATACATAGATAATATAATAATTTACACTGTGCATTGTGCATAATAATCCAGTTTAGGGCTCAGAGTTGAGCAGATGGATGTTTGTGGATAAAATTCTCTTCTTCAGCCTTTCAGTCTTGGTCCTCAGGCAGCGATAACACCGGCCTGATGGGAGCAGGGAGACGAGAGAGTGTCCAGGGTGGCTGGGCTGTTTTAGGATCTTCAATGTCCTGGTGTAAATGTCCTGCAGGTTGGGTAGGGTGGTTCTGATGGTCTGTTCAGCTGAACGAACCACCCTTGATGGTGCAGGTGTAAAAGTTCCTGAGCACCTTGAGTGGGAGCTTGAAGTCTCCCAGCTGGCTGATGGGGTAGAGACGTTGTTTTTGCAAGGGTTTCCTCTGGGCACTCTGGGGCCCCCCCCCCCCAAGTCCA